>BMAO01035303.1:0-22644 GCA_019973975.1 Trichonephila clavata
CTTGAACTCGTGATACACCAGCCATAATCTCGTGACGTAACCGCAAGATTACCACGGTCATTCATGATGTCACTGAATATCCGCCGCAACTTATGTGCGTTAAATCTTGTTTCAAAGTCATTACGTTTGCATGGAGTGAACCTCGAAAGTCGGGTTCCAGCTCAGATGCCAACCTCATCATGTGACCCACGGTTCAAAATAAGGTACAGCACCAAAAGCCCTCTTGTTGCTCTAATGCAGCCATTAACAATTACTCAACACACAATCAATACATTAAAAACATTTTTAAAAGAAAGATTATAGTTTTTAAAAATATAACGACAGAAAATAAATAAACTCATCCATTATTTTCACAGCTACAAATCCACAAATCAAAACCATTTTCAACTCACTTGCTCAACAAATTAACGAACATTCGAAAACAGATCCAAAACAAATTCTTAAATGCACTCCACCACTTTCTTCGACATAAGTTACTTTTTTCCCTCCTCCACGACAAGTACAAACGTTCTAAATCGAAAAGTATCTCAGTAGAAATTTAGTGCGCTCCAGAGCTGGAAGCTAATCAAAGACGAAGCCATCTTCTTCGATATTGATCGGCGAACTCTTGAAAAAAAGTGTCAAGCCGATTACCAAGATTTCCGGAAATTGGCTTCTGGATGAAATATCTGTCACTTTTGTTGTTGAAATGTCTGAAGAATCTGGCTTCACAAACTTGACACTAATTACGTTTATGGAAGATTGCTTTCCAAGTTTCATTACGAGGGAAAAAATGTTATACATTTCCTGGTTTTTATCGAAAATTTGTTGGCGTCGCATCATCGATTAATGTTCACGATATTCGATATTTATTTTCATCGTAGCTTTATCCTCGGGGGTCGATGTAGTCGTAAGATGATCAAGGACAACTGATAAGACATGAGGGAACTACAATACCAAATACTAAAAAAGAGCTATTAATTATTCTTTACATATCGATCTTTATTATTGAGTTATTTATGAATATTTCTAGGAAACAATTTAAATAACATGGTATGGACAAAAAAAGTCATTTGCAACAGATATCTTCGTGTCTTCTAACTACCCTGAAAGGATTCTTTTCCAGGGATAGATGTAATTGATGTTTACAAATTAATGTGAAAAGAGAAATGAATGTAGAAAATACATAGATAAAGAAATTTTATAGATTTTGATAGTGTTTTTTTTTGGGGGGGGGGGACTTTTTTACGGTACGAGCTATTTAGAATGCTTTTGTGGTTCACTCAGTGGCTCTTCTGTATTAAAATTGTATGTTTTGTTTTCTTAACACTTGTTTTAGACATTGTATCCCTCTTTAAAATATGACATACAGTAAAAACATGTTTTGTGCGGTAGACAGGGGCCGCATAAAAATAAACCGCACCAAAAATATCCAAAAATTTCATAAATGCTTACATATAACTAACAACTTCGTCGAAAATACTACAGAAAAAATTTTTTATGTTGGTGAGAGGACCGATTAAAAAAAGTCGCATTTAGAAATATGCCAGTTATTTACGAATTATTGATAAAGTGCTTCCATAACAAAATAAATATTAAATTACACGCGGAAACATTTTAAAAACACTTTAGTTACTCATTCTATACATGAAAAAATTTTAAAAATACATACGTTATTCCACTGCTACTCAAAGTAATCCAAAGCGCTTATCTTCCTGAGATGAATCAGTTTCGAAATCGATTTCGTCACTTGAAAAATACAATTTCAATTGATTTGTTTTTTTGGCACCATAAAGTAAGAGATAAATTTTTTGCGGTGAAGGTCAGTTTGGTCAATTGCTTGTAAACGTTAGGATATCCAGTTATGCATGATAGAACTCTTTTTGTGTGAAATTTCATATTCCTTTCGCAATTGGTGTATATATATACTAGCTGCAAGTATACCCGGCTTTGCCTGGGTTTAAAATAAGGTTTTCTGTAGAAGCGTTCAAAACTGTTTCTTTGCATGCAATAAAAGGGTACATTTGTCTTAAAGCAATGTGATAGACAACAGTTTTTGGAATTCCATTTGGAGTGTGTACAAAAAGATTTTCCTCTTTGCCCACTCTGGAACAGGCCACATACAACTGCCCATCAGAAAAGCATGGTGTCTGCAAGTCTATTCCAGCAATTCCAAGAGACTGGCCCTGTGACTTGTTGATTGTCATGGCAAAGCACAGTTTCAAATGGAAACTGTATTCTCTTGGAATTGTATGGTGATGTCTGAGGGGATGATAGGTATTCTTGGAATGAAGACATCCTCACCCTTAGCACATCCTGTGAGTACTGTGGCTGGAATGACATGTTGCATCAGCTTTTTTCACAATTAATCTTGTGCCATTGCAAAACCTGGGTGCATCAATATTTCAGATCAGCATTATTGAAGCACCAACTTACAGAATCAAAACGAAATCTGTGTTTAAGAACCTTCCCATGTAATTTTGTGAACGTGTACCAAATTTCACGTTATTGGTTGTTTGGATCTTGAGTTATAAGGAACAGACAACAAATGCGTCTTTTATATGTATATAGATATATATGCTTTCCGGTTTATTCGAAAGCTGTATCCTTGCATATATTTAACCATTTTCAAAGAATCTTGTTCTTCTGTTCGTCTCACAATCTATCAAATTATTGATAATGTCACTGAATCATTGAAAGTTTCGTCTTCAATCAAAGATCGGGTGGTTGGCGCGTTGAGAGGAAGCATCTAAACATGCATTGTCGGGAAACTGTTCATAACAAAAAAAAAAAAAAAAAATAGAGCGTCTTCAAAGTGTATATATGTACATTGTACTGGCGTAACGGACACCCGTGCTTCACGGGGAAGGCCAGATCTCTAGAGTTCCCTAGGCCTGAGAAAAACCAAGTACGTATTTACCCAATTCATAAAATATTAAAGGCAAAACCTGACTCTGTAGGAGGGGGGGGGGAGTTAACATTCACCGTTCGCTATTGGTACATTGATAGAAAACATTACAGTGGCGCCAAAGCCGTTGAAATTCATGTTCCGCACAAAAAAAAAAAGATTGCACAGAAAAAACTGCACAACACAAATCGCACAAAAACAAAATTGCATAAAAAATTACCGCACAAAAACAAGTTCTACTCTATAACAATTTTTACTACAAAGGCACAAGTAACACAAAATTGTCAAGTTGAGTGCTAAATGTGAGCTACTGCTACACCGTATTGCGTGTACGTATTTCAATGCAGCTAGCAGATCACATACTTGAGCCGATAAATCTGAAGCCACCGTATGCACTTACATTTGTTCACTGCCGATTTCCGAGCCTTCCAGAACATGTCATCAACATGAGAACCCAATCCCGTGGAGTGAGTGAATATTAACGTCGCACTGGTCCAACTACACAAAAGGCTTCTGGCGATGACACTCGTAATTTTTAAACCATGGTCAAGGTGACGAGGATGACACCTGAGTTGGCATCTCCTCTTCAAACTACCATACCACGCCAACGGGAGGACGTTTGAGCTCTCGACAGATTTAGTGGCCGTGGTAGTCAAGTGGCCAAGGCATCGGATCATGGCTACCGTGTCATGAGTTAGATCCCAGTACCACTGAAGACCTGCAGTGTAGGGGTGTGATGTACGTTAAATCTGTTGGGAGCACAAACGCCCTCCCATTGGTGTGGTGTGGTAGTTAGGAGAGGGGTGCCAGCTCAGGTGTCGTCCGTGTCACTTGACCATGGTTCAAAATTACGCGGACCGTCGCCAAAAGCCCTCGTGTAGCTGAACCGTGCGACGGTAATATTCACTCACTCAATCACTCGACAAATCTAACGTGCAACGCTCCCCTTACGGCGGGTAGAGGTAGGGTCTTCACGGCCGGTCTTCAGTGGTACTGGGCTCGAACTCATGACATGCCTGCCATGATCCGATACCTTAACCACTTGGCTACCGCGGCCACCCCCATCCCGTGGAAGAGCGGGAAGAAGGATGAGGATGATGTCTCAACAGCCGCGCTATCACGGGAGGGTGAGTGAGTGAATATTAACGTCCTACTGCTCAGCTACACGAGGGCTTTTGGGGACGGTCCGCGTAATTTTGAACCATGGTCAAGTGACGCAGACGACACCTGAGCTGGCACCCCCCTCTCCTAACTACCACACCACACTAACGGGAGGACGTTTGAGCTCTCGGCAGATTTAACGGGCATCGCTTCCCTACACGGCGGGTCTTCAGTGGTACTGGGATCGAACTCCTGACATGCTAGCCACGATCCGATGCCTAGACCACTTGGCTACCGCGGCCACGCTATCACGGGAGGAACTGATCATCAAAATTTATTATACCTTTCAATTGGCATGTGGGAAAAATTTCCTTTTCACTGTTGGCATCGCAGTGATTGCTTTATCCTCCTACAGCGGTAGTGAACGTGTTAAGGGTCATCGTTTGCTTCCAATAAAGGTATATGTGTCGTCTACACATTTATGGAATATTTTGCTTAAGTAAACAAAGTCGAATCGAAAGTGAAAAGCTGATTCTCCAATCTACCTGACTTTGGATTCCATAATATGTTTCATTTAGTATGTGTGTTTTATTAAATGCGGTCCCCCCCGGTAGTTCGCAATCCACTTAATGACCATTCCTGGTGAAATTTACTTTGTGGAACATTTACATATCTTTGCATAAGATTTGTAGTTTTATTATTATTATCAGGAGTTCTATAAGTATTCTGATCCAGTGCTTCTATTTGATTTCATCTTGTTAAAATACGTAACATTTATTAACATTCACCCCTCAAAGCAATTATATTTAAAAAACGGCTAAAAACAATTTTTTATTGAAGGAAACACATGCCTTGTTTTGTCAAAAAAAAAAAAAAAAAAAATAAATTTTTTTTTCAATTTTAGATTTTGATCTCGATTGTTTCCGAATATTGTAATCTTACACGAACATCGACTTTTATTACCTTTCTTTTTGTGTGTGAATTAGGCGCTCCAAAAACCCCATTTTTATGAGTAGAATTTTTTTTTTCTTTTTCAACATAAACAATAATAATAGTAGCATTTATTAAAAAAAAAATATTCAAAAATTCCTTTTGTCTGATATATTTAGAAAGCAGGGTGCAACTCTTAGCCCAACATTGTAATTATTGTCATATAAGTACTCTCTTACTTTTCCCTTTGTTATTCCTTTCAACGCAACATATATAGCGCAGGATCTTATGTGAACTTTGTTTTAAGTGTTGGTTGAACAAAACTAAAAAAATGACGTTCTGTTAGTCGAAGAATTACAGGAGGTGTTGGCCTACCCGAAGAGACGTCTTAAGGCATGGGCCAATGGGCCTCTTCCGTAATAGGGGCCTCGCCTCGTTATCGATTCAGCCTTAATAAAACTATAATTCGAATAATTTCTACGGTCAAATGTTATTTCCAGTTGTATTCTCCAAGAAACTGGGAATTTCGGATTTTATATCAACTATGGCTACATGTGATGACCATAGTCCACGTACAGGACTACGCTTACCACCGCATACATCATAATTACTCATGCCGTAAAAAGGCGACAGTCGGTCGAGCTGGTTACATTTATTTGTTTCGGGTTATTGTTTGTAGGAGTATTTGACAACGTATGCTATGCCTAGTTAAGGCTCATAGGTGGGGCCTATATTTGTGTAGGGGCCCAGGGCCTCAAGTAGTCTTAAGACGTCCCTGCCTACCCGACTTCGTTTTTATATTTGTTTCACTATAACTTCGTATAAGTCTTTCAATTAATTCACTTCTAAAATCTGAATCCCCCCCCCTTTTTTTATACAAAACAAAAATGTTTCAAATTCTAGCAAATGAAAAAATACTTTTTTATATTATTCATCTAAATGTACTATGAACTTTATCGGTATTTTTCCGTTTCGCAGGGGCACACACAGATGGTAAAGTCGCCAAAAATGATATAACTGACGCCAAAAACGGAATATTCCTACTGGTAACATGTTACCACAACAGTTTTTAAACAAGTCATGGTCTTTTCTTGTCAATAATGTGTTTTTCATAATACATAAAGAATAAATGAAAAACCAATGAGAGAACGAATATTTATTAATATTAAAACACCTAAATTACGAAAATAAATTTAAAAATTAATTCAGATCTAAAATTAATCAATAATTTTCATTAAAACCAATTAATTTACAATTACATCTAAACTTTTCTTAATTAAAACGACTAAATTTACGAAATCACGACGACGGATCGCAGTCAGTCTCACGATTGCAGACGATGATCGCTTACATTTGAGTGTGAAAATCACAACAGCATAAAATACGGCACCACTCGAAATATCTCGATTGGGCTCAAATTAGCCAATTCAGTGCGATCGAATTAATTCGATCGCGCACTTTAAGGGATAATTTGGGCTATTCCTTCCCATTTACTGATTGCAACCATATTAGACTCTGAATCAGCGTGAATTGATTTTACAATATGTCTCTTCCTTCCACTGTTTATAGCCTCCGTGTTGATATTTTTTTAGCTTCACACTAACGCGAACTCAGGTTAGCGAAAAACTTAATGGATGGAATTTTTACTGTTTTATAACAGTGTACAAAGGCTTGTAATTTCACCGAATGATTAAAAAATATTGATAAGAGATTGGAATAATGCATAAGTATTTTTTAAAATAACCATCTCCTACGTCAACACAGGAGCTACGATTACCTAGTGGTTATGGTTACGGACTCGTGGATGACGTGTCTTGAGTTCGAGCCTAGTTCCACTGAAGACATGTCATGTAGAGGAGGAAATGGCAAGTTAAATCAGTCGAGGCTCAAGCATCCACTCATTAGTGTGGTGTGGAAATTAGGAGTGGGGTGCTACCAGTGTGTCGACCTCGTCATACATCACTTATATGTGTCTATCTCTCAAAACTACTGACAAAATAATTCTGTTTGAGCTGACAATAATCATGTACATTATGTTAGAAAATAACTTAGCCATTGTGGACTAATATATTTCCCATAAAACAAATATATAAAATCTGTTACATATATAAAACAAACACAATTACATTAAATAAAATAAAATTCATATAATAAAACTTAAAACTTCAGTTCCCTTGACTTGTAAAATGTTTCATAAGTTTTTGATTGAAATATAATTTTAGGGTAAAAATATAATTCTACCTTCTTTTAATCTTCGATTTCAAAAATTAGTTATATACGAATGATATAATAGGTTTATAATAGATTATTAATAATCTATCACAAACCCATTCTAACCAACAAGTATTTAAAGAAATATGTTTATTTCCCATTACAATATATTAACATAACTAGTATATTATTCTGAGTACGACTGAGGTAAAATTATCACAATTTTAAATTCGCTTATTTGGTTGGAAAAAACAGATACGTAAAAATCTTGTGTATAACAGAAACAAGCAATATATAAAAAATCTTTTTAAGTCAATTCCTACTTAGATCAACAAAAAAAAAAAAAAATTTTTGAGTTAATTTTTATTAAATAGTTATAATTAATGTAATGTGTATATACATATGATAGAATCACAACATTAAGAGGCAAATAATTTTTATCAATTATCATTAAAGTATTGCTAAAAATGAAGCCCATGTGGCTGTATCTGTAATTCTTTAAAAAATTAATTTAAGTCAATAATTTTAATTAGTTATGATTAAGTTATTGTCTTGTTACCCCAAAAAATAGTGTATAGAAAATTTTAACTCAAATGAGCGCTTTAAAATGTGAGGAAAAACCGTTTCATGTTTTGACTCGTCGCCAAAGATAATGCCAAAGTAGCTGCATTTGTAATTCTTTGAGTAATTATTTTTAATCAGTTAATTTTTATTAATTATAATTAAATTACTGTATTGTCATCCGAAATAAGCGTGTATATAAAATTTCAGCTGAAATGAGTGCTTTAAAATGCATTTTATTAACCATTGAGAATTTGAACAAGATAAATATAGAGAGATTGTGAACTAATAGTAGGAATTGAATAAATTATTATTATTATATTCACCGTATTCTTTTAGTCACTAAATCTGGAATTAGTCGCCAAATCTGGAAATGGTATATGGAATTATCGCCAAATCTGATTATCGTTATTCCTGAAAATTCTGATAAGGACAATGGAACAAAATTATGAAATTATTGTATTGTCATCGGTCCTTGACAAGTGTGCAAAATTTCGAAATCATCCGATCTTTTAAAGTGGGTAAAAATCGAGTTCTAAGATTCCGTTACATACAAGTGGAACTTATAAAAGCGTGTTAAAAAAAGAAAAGTAAAGCATTTTCATTTCCATTGGAATACAGTAAACAATAAATCATCTATAACCTTTAATGTATTTAAATAAACATCTGCATCAACTTTATCTTTCTTCTTCCTCAATTATTTTATAACCAAAAAACTTCGATCATTTCTACCATGTTGAATTACAGGGTGGGGCTCTCACGCAATCCAAATGAAACTAATATATCTTTAAGCATCATTTATTAATGCTCGTACATAACATACACACAAAGCCAGAAAAATGCCTCTTGAGTAATTCTAAGTAATAAAATTTATCTAAGAATGCCAAAAAAAACATATCTTTCAATCAATACATTCAGAGATAATTTAAATTGCTGAGGAATTTTTTTTAATATTTTGAATCTTCGAATATAATTAACAACAGCTATCAGTACAAACATTTTGTAAAATATAATTCTCCTCCTTGACGATAAGAATTCACGGTGGCGTCTCCTCTTACAGGGTCTCCTAATTCTCTGGATTTCAAATTAAAAGACACTTTTTGTGTTTCTCCTTTTAGTATTTTAGCTAAAAAGTGTTAAAAGACACTTTTTGTGTTTCTTCTTTTAGTATTTTAACTATCATGTTAAAAGATACTTTTTGTGTTTCTTCTTTTAGTATTTTAACTAATAAGTGTTAATTTGAAATCCAGAGAATTAGGAGACCCTGGAATAAAAAGGGGAAAGAAAACATATGCAAAATTGAATGAAAGAATTGAAAACACCCTAAAAGAATTCGAAACATCAAACAATCTAGAAAAATAACTAAAATTTTAAGTTTTCTAACTAGGTTGGATTAAATCCAATCGTAAATCATATTTACGCCTTATAATAGTTAGTATTTATTTAAATGTATTTATTTTCTTTTATCTACTTGTATCTTGCGTATTTTACTTATAGTATTTTTTTTACTTACATTATGAAACTAATTAATTGTATGGCAACTGCACCTGTTCTAATATTATTTGACTCTAAAATACAGTCTTCCACGAAATTCCTGAAATTCGTTCATATCCTTCATTATATTGTTACTTACTATTAATTTTTAAATATTTCTCTGAAAGCTTTTATTTATATTACATTTCGCTATGTTTAAAATGTATTCGCACTATAACATCTTAACAATTGAACTCAAGTAATTAAATTTGATTGGCAAAATGTATTTTTCCTTGTAATTCGGTAATCGAATCTGTTCTAAGATGGGGGGGGGGGAATGTGTCCGCTCAGCCCACGAAATGTTATGTATCCTCTCCAACCACGTCCGCTGTAGCCACTCAAACAAGTCATGGCGAAATAATATCCTAAGACGATATCGACAGAATTATTAAATTATTTAGATTAAGTTTCGTTTTTAAACTGAAATTATGATCATTTTTTAATATTCAGGTATTCAGGAAAGTTCCGTCCCTTTTTAACAAGCTTTTATAAACTTCAACTGTAGGCAGCGGAATCTTTGAACTCGATTTTTACCCACTTTAAAAGGTCAGATTATTTCGAAATTTTTCACACTTGTCAAAGACCGATGGCAATAAAATAATTTAATAATTTTGTTCCATTGTCCTGATCTGGATCATCAGGATTAACGATTTCCCTATTCCACATCCCATTTCCATATTTGGCAACTAATTCCAGATTTGGCGAATAAAGGGCTAAGTTACAATCCTAAGGCGAAAACGCAATTTTTTCGATTAACTATGAAAGCGTGTTTTTTACTTTTTTTTAAAGCTGTAATTTATTGGAACAAAACAAAAGAACAAATTTTTCATAACATTAATAAACATTATTGAATAATTTAATACATATCATTATTTATAAATTCTTGTAAGCATGATGGCAATATGTACATCCTATTTTTTTAAAAATACCTTATCCCCAGAGGTAAAAATTTGAACCAGTGCTTATCTGATATCTTCATTTTTGAATCTTTTTGTCCAACAGATATTTTTGTAAATACAGCAACAAGTGATAAACGAAGGGTGTTAGGAGTATGGCGAGGCAACTGATTTTCCCAGCCTATCTCTGCGAGTTTTTGATGAGTCCCTAAAACAGCATGTGTCCAGGCATTATCATGAAGCTGTATGATGTCCAGGGACGTCTTAAGACTTCTTGAGGCCTTGGGCTCCTCGTAAAAGTAGGCCCTGGGCCCTTACACAAATTTAGACTTTACCTATGACTGTTAAATGTAGACAGTACACAGCATACGTTGTCAAATACTCGTACAAACAATTACCCGAAACAAATAAATGTGCTTGACTTAGTATTGCACAAACCGCTCGACCGACTGCCACGTTTTGACTGATTGAGAAATTATGATATATGGAGGTATGTGTAAACCTACGCATGAACGACGATCATCACGTGTAGCTAGATGACATTTTGTCCAAAATTCCCAGTTTTTCAGAGAATACAACCAGAAAAAACATCTGTCTGTTCAAATTATTCGAATCCTGATTTTCTTAAATCTGATTTGAGAACAAGACGAGGCCCCCATTGCATTCCAGTTGGCCCATGCCTTAAAGAGTTCCTGATGATGTCCTTCCTCAGTGGAGTAACGGAGAATATTAGGCCCACCCTACAAAGTCTGGTTTTGCATCCCAAGCCCAAATACGTAATTGGCGTCAGTCAGGCTTTGGGCCCCCTAAAACCTTGTCCCCCGTGATGTGGGGGTGTACGTTACGCTACTCTCCTTTTTATAGAAAAACACCGGCTTCTATTTTTTAAATTCTGTATTCAAATTATCTAATTGCTGACTGTACCTATCTGAATTTAGCTTTTCATTCGGTTTCTACAACTCAAAATGCATTGCTCCTTGTATTATCCAGCATGTACACAATTTTCTCTTAGTCAAGCTCAACTTCCTTTTAGAGGTCGGGGGGGGAGGGAGGTTTTCAGGGTTCGTAATATGCCCTTATCCTTACGATGTTTCATAAGTAATTCATTTTTCTCCCTAGTTATCATCTGGTCGAAGAAGGGCTGAAATTTGTTTCATTGATATGTGCATATGAGGACGCGATCATTTAAATGTGTTTTTCGCTTAAGGTATCCGACTAACCTGAAATTGTGCATTTTGCCAAAAATTAACAATTTCTTTTATGATTTTATTTTATAGGCTCTCTTATTAGCCAAGTTTATAAAAATACTAAGTTTATTATTTCCCCTTCACTAGAACAAAAATTGCAAGTGTTTGAGCAGATGCAGACGCCACTACTTCAGCTATATGTCATACTTTGGAATGCGTTTTGCTCGTAATGTGTTTTTTTAAAAATACTCAAACAGGGACAGTGATTGCTCAAAAAATTTTGAAAAAAATGAACACAAATTTTTGATTATGTTCTGTATAATAGTAAAAGTGTTTTAACTTTCAAGATTTATCAATCACTGTTTTATTACAAAATTTACAGTCCCTTATGTGAGTAAAATCCCTGTATTTTTATGTAATTTCATATAATAGCTAAAATAAAGTGTTCTAGTTTTTGCAAAAATGAAAATTTCTCTTATTCTCAAGGCCATTTTAAAAAGGAATAGCAAAGCAAAACTTCAAAATTGAAAATTTGTTCATAAACTTTTTGTATAGAATAAGACCCGGTTATGAAAATTTTTGTCAATTTTTACTAGTTTTATCACATTTATAGTGTTAACTTCTTTTTCTGTTCTTAATTTTGGCCTATTTTTCATAATATGTATGTGCTAAATAAATCTAAAAACCACAAAAAAATCCCCTTATCTCGATTTTTTAAAAAAAAGAAAAGTTGTTGCAAGTAGTCTGATACCGTAACGTATGAGGCACCGTCTTGAATAATTCCAAACTAATTCTATTTACCGAATAAGGACCCCAAATGATTTGTAAAGCTGAATCACACAAGCCTTGCCCGAACCTGAAACTACTGTAACTGGAAGGGACAGAACTTTCCAATATACCTAATAGATTTTAGACTTTTCCCGAAGAAAATTATGTTTTTAAAAAATGAATCATTGAACATAATTTTTAGTATTTAAAATATTAACCCATGTTGCAATTTTATTTCGATATCTATTTTTGTTAATAAAGGAATCACGGCTAGGTATATTGCATTAATTACATATTTATTTTGTTAAATTAATAATTTAGAAACTTTTTTCAAAAAAAATTTTATTGTCAAAATTTAATAGAAAATCTGATTGGAGAAAAAATGTTTCATTAAACTTATGCTTTCACTGTATCTTTCATTTATAATATGCTATATAAACATATTCCTTTAATTAGAAACACTACTGTTAAACATTAAATTTTTCCCAAATATTTATATTATACAACACAGTTTAATTAAGACGTACTGTGTTGATTTAAAAAATATTCATATATTTTTTTCGTTTTTTTGCTGGGCGATTTAAAAAAGGAATAGTTCCTTTCTTGAAAATTCTGTAAAGATTATTTTCTGAGCAGAATATTTAATTTTTTTGTTATTGAACATGAGCATATTGATTAAATAATGTTATTCACATAATTTATCAAATTAATATTAATGTTAAATTTTATTTTATTTATAGACATGCACACTGCAGCAAAATGATGTTTGTATAATTTTTTGTTACCGCTGTACCATTTAAATGTATTTTTGAAATTATTAAGGTATCTGACTACTTGCGACCATTTTTTTTTAAAATGAAGATATGGAGATTTTTTTTGTTTTTAGATTTGTTTGGAACATTTTAAGAAAAATATGCTAACATTAAGAAGAGAAAAAGAAATTATTATTACCAAAATGGGAACAAATGAGTAGAAATTGACAAAAAAATAACATAAACGCGGCTCATTCTGCACCAAAAGTAAATGAACAATTTTTCAATTCCGTTTTTTTGCTACGTTATTCATTTTTGAAATGACCATCACGATAAGAGATATTTTAATTTTTACAAAAGCTAGAGAACTTTATCTTAGTTACTATTGCTTAAGAAAACAGTAATTATATTCAAATAAGGGACTGTAACTTTTGCAATATAATAGTGATTGATAAATCTAAAGGTTAAAATAATTTTGCTATTATACAGAACATGCACAAAAAATTCAATTTAATTATTTTCAAATCTCTTTGAGCAATCGCTGTCCCCGCTTGAGCATTTAAAAAAAATACATTTCAAGTAAAACGCGTTTTAAGGTATGACATATTGCTTAAAGTAATGGCATCTGCTTTTACTAAAACACTTGTAGTTTTGTTCTAGTGAACGGAAAATAATAAATTAGGTATTTTTATAAAGCGAATAATATGGCCTATAAAATAGAATCATTAAAGAAATTTGTCAATTTTTGGTAAAATCCACAATTTTAGGGTAGTAGGATACCTTAAAAAGGAATTATTTTCCTATCAATTTATATTCTGTTTGAAAAATAAATTTTCAGCTATTCCTTTCATGTCAATATACTTTTGTGAAACAAGTAAATATAAGTTGTGAAACAAGTTTCATAAATCAAAGTTATTAAACCAAAGTGGATATATTTAGAGCTGATAATAATGAAAAATCTGCATATAAAGCAGATAAAAATCGTATTGCCTGATTGGATAAAAAATTCAATGAATTCTGCTAAGTCCAAATTCATATTATAAAGAGTAATCAGCCGAGAAAGGACTATTTTTCATGTAACCTAAGAACTAACGTTCGCAATGACACAATTAGAAAAATACTGCAGAAATATCAAAATATCATCATTGATGCTAATTTTAAAAACCGGCATGATAAATTCGTATGCTTCGTGTGTTTGTATAGAGGTGATTCCAAAGGCGAAGATCTTGAATAACTTAAATACTCCAGGGACTAATTTCTTTGAAAATGAGAATCACAACAACATCTATATCTACATTAGGGGTCGGCAACCTACTGCACGCGTGCCAGATGTGGCACGCGGAGCAATTTTCTGTGGCACGTCACCACTCTACAACTACGAAATGATAAGATAAAGCCAAATCACTCTGTCTCTCCTTTCCAACGCCTTGTACATTATTCTATACAGGTTATTTTCCCCTTTCAATCATCTGCCATAAAACGATTCTGCTGAATCAGATTGCTTGTATAGTTTGGGCTTTACGTAAAAGAAAACATCTTTTGTTTAAATGTGACTGATTGTTAGAATAGATTATTAGCAATAGAATTATATTAATGTGGAATAGTATTTTGTTAGAATATTCTTAATGCAATAAAAAGATTTGTTCCAATATGTGTAAATAATTATAATAGGAATTTTTAAAAAAGGTATTCTTGTGTTTTTGAAAGCATTTATTTCTGTGTAATTCTGGATTCAGGGAACATTTTATGATAATCCATGCAAAATAGTAAAACTTAGTTAATTTATTTTCATACATTGAAAATATATTGAATAAATATTACCTTTTGTTGGACTTGGCATCCAGAGTTGTTTTGTTTTTCTGCCAGGTTATTGTAATGGGAGCATGTCCAGTAGCATCACATTTCAAAGTGGCATTCAATCCCTCTCTTGTCGCCCGGCTTTGAAAGGATTCCTTAAACGAGGTGGAACTGAAAGAATAGGAAATAAATTGAATGCAAATGCTGCATATCTTTTTTAAATTCCTACTATTAGCTCATCCACTCTATATATTTATCTTGTTCAAAGTTTCAATCGTTAGTAAAATGCATTTTAAAGCACTCAATTGAGCTGAAATTTCATATACACGCTTATTTTGGATGACAATACAGTAATTTAATATAATGAATAAAAATTAATTTATTAAAACTAATTATTTAAAGAATTTTTAATACATCCACGTTGGCATCATTTTTGCCGACTTGTGCCAAACTTGAAAAGGATTTTTCCCTCACATTTTAAAGCGCTCATTTCAGCTGAAATTTAATATACACTATTGTTTTGGATACAATACGATAATTTAATTATAATTAATTAAAAATATTGACTGAAATAAATTATTTAAAGAATTACAGATACAGACTTGTATTTCGACTTCCTAGTCCCCTCAGTTTCAAAGCTGAACAGTTGAATTGAAATTTTATATACACGATTGTTTTGGATGACAATACGATACTTTAATGATGATTAATAACATTAATTGCCCCTTATAATGTGATTCTGTCATATGTATATACATATATAAATTATAACTATTTAATAAAAAGTAACTATAATAAATTTTTTTTGTTGATCTAAGTAGGAATTGACAGAAATTTTTTTTATATTACTTGTTTTTGTGTGTTTTGAAATTTGTTATCGTTGTAATGCTTTCCACAATCTTTGAACATATTTTAAATTATATATCATCTTATATCACAAGTTACATGGTATCAATAACTTACATATTTCATATGTACTTTTTACTATTGGTTGAAACATATTTTATTATATTTGGATTAAAAACGCTATTTAGATATGTATATCCAAAATAGTTTTTATCAATGAGGACAAATCAAATTAATACTACTCATCTGTGTGCATAGTTCAATTATTAGCATGAATGAATGCCATGGAAATTTATGAGCATACATTTTTTTTATATTGATAATATACTATAAGAAATAAACATAAGTCTACAATGTGGGTCAGGACTCGAACTCGTGACTAGACAACGCAGGCAACGAGTTCCTGACCATGACCACTAGGCCACCGCGACCACAAAGATAGGAACAAGAAGTGACACAGAAAACTTACGCAATTCTAAAACGGAAATAAATTTTGTTTACCTTTTTTGAAAAATTATTTTTCAATACTCTTTTGGTAAAAAATGTCAACAAGGGCAATCTATGCTTTCTAAACTCGTTGAAAACGAATACGTTTAAATAATTTCTATTAGAATTTCATTTATTAATATTTCTTGCTGGTTTGCGCAAATGGTTTGTGCCTGTTCTCTCATTTGCATAATTCAGTAAAAAATTTCATTCACTTATCTTGTAAAGCTGTTTGTTCCTTGTCTAAAATGCTATACTGAGTCCAAAATTGCATAAGATCAAGAGTCATTTCATTAATGGTTTTTATATCTCATGTTTAAAAAGATTATTATATATATTATATTATAATTATTATATATATATGTATAGCCTCATCCCTTGTTAAAACATTATTTTATATTTAAAACCCCTTCGGGCCGAGCGTCCCACCGGCGAGCCGGCATGACACACTGTCAGCAGCCTAGCGAATCACCGGCGAGCCAAAAACCTGGAACATTTTTTAAGCCAGTTTTTGGCAATTAATGGCGCTCTATGTGCATAAGATTTGAGATACATGGAAATTTGACTTTTTACTCGAAATGAGAGAAATATTACTCACTTACACGTGGTTTTTGTTTTATAAACATAAGGGGAAAAGAATGTGTCCGAATTCAGTGCTCTACGACTGCTCTTGAAATGAACATGTGGTTTTTGATTATAGTGAAGATGAGAGATTTATTTTCGCTAAAGCATTTCATTTCGGTTAGCAGTCTAGTTGTCAATGGATAATTAGATCTGATAGACAAAATTTGACTGTTTTTTCCTACTTTTTTTATAAGGTCGACTTTTACAAATTCTTACAATAAAATCTTTAAACACTTGTACTTAAACAGAAAGTGGCTGAAGTAAATAAAGTATATTAATACGAAAAATATAAAGCATATTTCGTTCGTATAATATACAGAACAATATTGAACGTTGCGTTTATATTTCGGTATTTTTATGGATTTAGGCTTAACTACGCAACACCCTCCGGCCTGTGAGTGACACTCGCGATAGAAACCTCCGACCCTGGCGGTACGCGCAAGCGTTTGAGTCCTTCGTCGCGAAAGGGTAAGCAAGTTTAACTCCATTATTTATTGCAAATTTACCTATAAAATGATTTTCATAAAAATAGAGAGTTAAACAAACATAAATTTCACGTACCTAATACTTGTAAGGATACTATTTTGCTCAGCCCTGCTCCAATACCGTTATTGGCTTGACACAGATAGGCCCCGGCATCATTTTCTTCAGCATCGGATATAACGAGTGTTCCATTGTTGTATCTATGAGCTCTGGGACTCGAATGAACATATGTGAAGTCGCCAGCAGTGTTTTCTATAAAATATAAACAATATAAGTGTACATATTGTGAAAGTTATAAAGCAAATACTATTTAATTCTTGTTAGGTAATTTAAATCCGAGTACATCAACAAATTCCAGCAGTTCAAGATAAACAATTTACTCAACATTTTTCGCAGTTATAGACAATTTTTAAGCAAAAGAAGAATAGTTTTTTTCACTATGTGTAATGTATAAAAAGTTACAGGATGTATAAAATTCTTAAAAGTCTTGATTTAAAAATAAAATAATCATTAAAAGAGCTATGGAAATTCTTACAATTGATTTTATAATAATTAAGTCTGGTAAATGAGGTATGAAATTCAAAACAATTATAATTACTTTTAAAGATGTAAATCAAACGTAAATTACATGAACTTTATGACAGTGAAAACACAGTGCCATGAACGCGTATGTAGAAATTAAAAAAAGTCAGCAGAGCGAGCGAGTGAGAGAGAGAGTGCATCAAATAATAAAAGATATTTGTTTCATACATTCCAGTTACACTATGAATGTAGCAACACCAGAGGGCCTATAAGTTGTAGTTCTTTCAAAAGTGATGATACAAGCAACAACACGTCGTTCAATAGCGTCCGTGAATGCCCAAATTGTAGACTGTGAATAGACATACCTTGATCATTTGCTTCAGTTCTTTTTCTGAGCGTAACAGTTACAGTACACGCAAACGAAAAACAATCACGTCTTATATGACGGGGGGAAGATCAGAGGAAACCGGTAGCCAAGAAAGTATTTGTGTATCTTTCAAGACATATTGACAGATGCGTGAGTTGAATCAATCTCACGATTAGAATTTTCCATCTTCAGTTTTCTTAGTGATGAATTTTTTACAGTCATATAATGTATTTATGTGTTCATTTGTTAAGACACAAAGCGTTTTTGTAATATCAATGCGTTATATATTTTAACAAACAAAAAAGATCTGTTGCAGCGTTTTCCCCTTAAGCGGTCAATAGTTCGGCCAAAATGTTCCGATGAAAAGGAACATTTTTTATTGCAGATAACTAAGCATAATACTTAAAAGAATGCGAAAATGGAAGAATTTTATTTTAGTTTTTTAAGTTTAAAATTTTTAAACTATCTTTTATTTTATAGCTGTGGAACGCACTCCCCCCCCCTAAATGCTTAATTTTTATAAGTACACTGTGCATGATATGAAGAATGTTTCATATATCTTAAAAGAATTTCCCTCATACAAAAAAAAATCATATTTCTACCTCTTTTTCAGACGGTTGAGTTTGTGTGTGTGTGCATATATATTGTGCACAATTTGAAGCATGATGTAATATTCAGTCCTACATTGCAATAGGGACAGAAATAATATCGGCTTTGGATTTTCGCTCAATTTTTCTTTCTTTTCAAGCAACTAATTGCAAATTGCCTTGCCATTCCCTATACTTTATGGAATATTTTCAAAAATCTAAATTCCTGACCTTACCACAAAGAAGATAATCCCGTATGAGGTATATTTCAGTACCCCATTGGACAAACTATATCTCTTAAAAATACTAGCACTAATAATCTCACTATAATAACTAACTGAGAGCAAGTTCTAAACTCTCACTCATGCAAAAAATACATCTCTACTATACTCAGATGAAGTATCGTAGCCACGCCTCCCGGATGCCATCGTCTCAGCCAATAGCCATGATTCCTTTTAAGCAGAATGAAAAACCCCACCATCGCCATGCCCAACATCAAAGTCAACCAGGATATGAGACTGAAGACTGTATCACAGTCCAGATGCCCACATTACAACGCCCATTCAACTAAAAATACGTGCAAATAAAAGATAGAAGGAAGAAAGTATCAGTGTCCGTTCAAGGTACGGGCAAATCAGTTAAGGGGTTAAACCTAAAACTCAATAACAATGAAAAACAATTGGTTATACACGCTTGCAAAGAATAAGAATGTCATTTATGAACGAATAAAAGCGTCATATTTTTAAATGAATAAAAACGATGCATTGGTATGTTAATATAAAGGTATAATACTTATAAATTATAAATGATATATATTTGTATATATAGAATAAAAGATCCTATTATATATTAATAAAACCCATATATGTATAAAGAAATAAAAATAGTATACAAGTACAAAATAATAAAAATATCTTGCATTCAGCGACAACATATTGGAAACCTAGAAGACACAACACAGAAACGGATAAAGCATTACTAGCGTAAGCTACTGTTTTCTGGAAAGGTAGTTGAGGTACAAGACAACTGTGGGAATTCACTCACATGCGTGTGTACGTAGATAACTCAATAGCTTCTGTGAAGCTTTTATGTTTTGGAAGAAGTTTGGTTCTCGAAAAAAAAAACATATGTAGGTGTCAGAAATATATATATACAAAAGAAGTAACAAAAAGGTTTTTGGTTCAAAAAGGAATTTAAAAAACAACATGTAATATGTTCTTGTAGAAAAAGGGATGAAAGTACAGCGGTTATTTTAACAATTCTTTTTGAAAAGATGCGTTAAAAAGCTTTGCTTAGATAAATGGAATGCATTATAAAGATTTGAAATATAAAAATAAAACATATATAAAGATAAGTATTTTTCATTTTTAATCTGTGTATTATTTTGGTTTTTATTTCAGTAAAAGAAAAAAGGTTTAAATTATAAATAGAGTTAGAAAGAAATAGAGGCATCAGAGCTTTTATTTGTTATTCCTCAAAATGTTTGTTGCCGTCCTCTATGGCATCAAGGGAAAAAAGGCTAAATTATTTGGACATTAAAGAATGAATTGATATTGTTTGGAAATTTAATTTTTTGCCTTTTGAATTCACTCAAGTTTCGCATGGCTTTTAATTGAGGAAGGATGGTTTGGCATGGTTTAACAGCCCATTGATGTATTATTTTAACCTAGACATTAAAAATTTTTTTTAAAAGTCAACGAACCCAATTGGATATTTGTTACCTGTTATGTTACCATTTTCTTTCTTTTATCGAATGTTGTTAATTTTAAAATAATAATTAATAGTTTATCTCTAAAATGAATATAAAATACATTATAAGAAAAATAAAATATAAAGTTATATTTAACCCTTACAAGCTGTGCCCCACAAAGTTGCGAAAGAGTAAAATTGTTGTGTAATTCTCTATTTTAGTTCGTTTAAACTGAAAAAAGAATAAGAATTATGAGAGAAACACACAACAATGCATAGTTTTTTTGGATACATGTGTCAATTCAATTCGGATCAATGATTGACATAATAAACTGAAATAAGGACTAATAAGAATAAGAAAACACCCCTCGACTATGTTTTATCTTCAGCGCCAATTGATTTGACAGTTCTTTTCCCCCCCTTCCTTTTGTGAAAGTCTCCACTTACGTAATTGCATTCGGTATACGTTCTGTGTTAAAAAAGCAGATAAAGTTATAACAAAATGCGACAATCACCACATTTTAAAAGGGATAAAAACATTACCTTAACCAGGAAAAAGTTAATGAAGATTCACCAATGGATTGGATTCACAGTGGTTATATAGTAAATGCAATCAAGGGTTTTCTATTGAATTCGTAACTGACATTAGACTAGTATTTGTACTTGTAATACTTAGTTAGAATTTCAGATTTGATAGTCGAATAAAGATGTTCAAGTATTAAAATTCCTCAAAAAATTTTCTCAAAATAAAAAAAATTAGCCTTATGTTATACCCTTACATTTAAATCAAGTGCATTTTGTTTGTTATTGTGGACAAACATGTATTTTGTAAACGAGATATTGACTCCTGGTGGTGGTGGTGGGATTAATCCCCATCTGGTCTAGTGAATCTAGACCAGATCCATGAGTCCATAAATTTGCACAGAGTCTAAGAACAGCGGAGGGGAGGGGGCAACAGCCTCCTCACAGGAAAACCCCAGACATTGCAGAATGTGCTGAGGAGAAAAAGGTCTGATGTCACATTTGGTACAAATTGGGAAGCTTCATTTGCCACCTTCAAAATTCATGCACCTTAAAATAAAAAATCGCGAGAATGCAATCTGATAAGATCTAGAATCCTTGAATGATATGGTGGATCCAGGATGCCTTTGAAAGTACCATGGGTGTACAAGAGGGACAACCCAGGTTCTACATATTAATTCTTTATCCCTAGAGTAGATCTTTGGCAGCCGCCTTCGCAAGGTCATTCGCTTCTTCGTTTCCGGGCAGGTCTACATGAGAAGAGACCCACTATAGATGGATAGGGTGCAGATCTGAAAGGTGCTTAGAAAGGGGTGTAGAATATTCTTGCAGGTGCTGTCACCGATAGATGGCCAATTCGATAAATGTTGGATGGAGGATCGGCTGTCTGTCGGGATCCAAATATACGAAAAAACTTGGTCTTGTATGTTGTGAATGAATGAAAGACCACACAAAATAGCTATTAGCTCTATTCTGAAGACAGAAGCGTGGTCAGCATTTCTTCCCTGAATTTTGACTCCTTGTAGAGATGTCTTAGTTTATACAGGTAAAACTATTTCTATAGAAGCATTTTCCATAAAAAGGGAATGTTCCGAAAATATGTCATTTTTTCTTCACTTTTTGCCAAACAATTGCATTTAAATATTTTTTTATTGTGATAATATTCTTTAAACAATTTTATATATATATATATTCTTATTCAACTAATACTAAATATAAAAAAAAATATTCATTTATACGCGTTTTCAAAATTATGGTTCTGAACGCAGTCAATCACTTTTTAAAAAAAAGTAATAATACTATTTTAATAACATACATTTTCCACTTTATTACGAGGGTTGGAACTTTAACAGTGGCAGCTATTTATTTACATGGAATATAAAAGTGATTCATGTCACCATGTTTTATAGTCCTTCGATATAGTCGCCAGCATTGCGTTTAACCCGTTTTCAACGATGTGGAAATCGCAGAACACCAATACCAGCGCATATTCTGTTGATAAATCGAATGGACCGTTCTAATGCAGCAAGAATCTCTGAAACATTTTTTTAAGAAAATGCCACGATGTGGTTCCTTCATCTTAGTAACTAAGCCAAATTCACAAGGGCTTATATCTGGCGGTATGGTGGATGGTACAGAACTTCCCAGCCCCAAATATCGAACAAATCAGTCACGGCTAGCGCTGCATGCAGCCAAGAATTGTCATGCAAAATGAAAGGGGCGTTCGGCAGAAAGTGTCGCCGCTTTTTTCTCAAAGCTGGTCTGGGATGGTGCTCCAAAAATGAGCAGTAATACTGCGCATTGACGTTCTGCAGTGGGGGAATGATATGCTTCAGAATGACACTCTCACAGTCGTACACGAGAATCACCATAACTCTGACATGCTGGGGTTCTGA
>BMAO01035304.1:0-187226 GCA_019973975.1 Trichonephila clavata
AAGAGGATGTAGAACCATCTTTGATTTTAGAAAAAGTTTCTAAGGCCTCTGCTTCTAAATTTAATTTCAAAGATCGATCAGATCCTGTTGAAAATATGACACCAGTTGTAAGTATTCGTAATTCTTTAAAATAAAATTTTTGTGCTTTTTTTCTTTGACTCATCTCCCATTTAATTATAGCTTTTTTTTTTCAATTTATTTCATCCAATTTTACTGTTACTAATTTTATGATTTATAATTTATGTCAATGGTATGTACTCATACTATTTTCATATGTCATAGGAGATACAACTATTTTTTTTTTTGTATTCATTAAGAGTTTTAATTCATTAAATAGTAATTTTTCTTAAATGTGGAAATTATTCTTTGAACCAATTTATTATTATATGAAACAATTCTATGAAATATATTTATTTTCTTTTCAATACTGTTTGAAACAATGTACATAGATTGTAATAATAATTATATAGTAAGCATGGATATTAGAAATTTTTAAGATCAAGATTTCATAATAGTCTCAGTAATGTACAACAAAACCAAATCTTGATCATGAATAATTTTTTTTTAAAAAAAAACACCTATATTTATAATTTTTATGTTGAAATACATTTTAAAACTGCCCTCTCTCAAAACAGCTAGTAGTATTTGTTTAAATAAACTATGCCACAAAAAAAATTCTGGGAGAAAATAGTTCTTGAACTGATGACATAATTGAATATTTACTTTGCCAGTATATTCTATATACTTGTACAAGATCTAGCATAGATTAGTTTTGCCATTATAAGCTTCGTATATAGTAATGCTTTATATATGTTGTTGTTCTGTATGTATCATTCATACATATGTATATATTCTTAACATTTAGGGAAGTGTTTACAAACGGATTATGCCAACTAGAGAGATTAATCCAGTTGAAAGAGAAAAATTCTGGATTAAGGAACAGGTATTCTTTAAATCTAATTATATTATTCCTTCTGGCTTTAATATGATTGGTTCACTTTTTAGAATAGTCAAGGGTTTTAAATTTTTTATTAATTACAAAAATAAGTTAATTTACTAATACTGAATACGAATATTACTGAAAGAGGGAATTGTGTAGATTTATGTTAGTAATATCTGAAAGGCAGAAAAAAAATGTTAAAAAATTCTGAACTAACAGAATGCGGTTTTATGATCGTGTTCTTTTCTTCTATTATAGAAATTTTTATTTTAAACTATGCTGAATTACTTCAATTGTTTTGTTAATAAAAGTTAGTTTCTAAATAGTAAATTTAACTGTTTAACCCTTTAACGCACGGTGGTATCTCTCTGAAACCACCATTTTCTAAAAAATATCTCTAAACGCACAATGGTGTTTCAATGAAACCATTGGTCCTAAACATATCTTTTAACTCTTATAAAAGACACTAGATGTCAGCACGAGACAGAAAACTTTTATTTCTGTGAGAAAAATGCATCATTTTAAAAGCCTTTTTTAACCACTTTCAAAATGATTTTTTTTAGCAAATAAAAATAGACAAAAATTAAAAGTAAGGTGTGTACATTTTTGCTGCATATGCTGTTCATAGCATAACTAATTTTTAGTATGATAAATAATGAAAAGAAGTGCCTTATACAAAGATATTTTCGTGTGGTTTCAGACTGATACCACCGCGCACCTAGAACATGAAAATTGTCCGTTTCTTCTCCGGCTTATAGCACGCACATGTGAGAGATTTAGCCCTTTTTTTCTTTTCTTTGACTCAGGCAGTGAAATAACTAATAAATTATGGGGGTTTTGCCATTGATTTGAGGGAGGGGTTTATTATTTCAGTATTACTGCATGGTTTTAATAATTTAATAATAAAGAAACAATGGAAAAAAAACTTTACTGGCTATTGCAGTTGATTTTAATCGCTTATAGTTATATTTTGTATTATTTAATATTTAAAAAGTAATTCTAATATTTAATATCGCATATTTTAGTAAATTTATTACAAAATATATAAAGAATATACTTACAAATCTGACGCAAATCATTTTTTTTGTTCATCCGAGAATTATGTCGTAAGTGCGCGGTGGTACTTCTATGAAACCACCTCCCCCTTCGGGGGGGAATGTACTCTAATTTTTTTTAAAGGTATTTTCTCTGTTCTTAGGTTCCATACATTGCATTTATAATTTTATTTTGAAAAATTCAGCGAATTTATTTTTCCGCGCTTCAAAGGGTTAAACTGTTATATTCACTTTAGCTTTGTTATCATTAAAATTAATGTCAGACACTTAAAGTATTAGAAAAAATGTGTTTTTTTCTAGTTAATATTAACGATTAAAAACTCATGTTTTTAAAAAAATATATATCGCATTCCTTAGAAAAATGTGATTGCTTGATTAGCATTTAATTATAAAAGTGAAATGTCATTTAATATGCTTACATTATAGGAAGAAGAAAAGAGAAGAATTATTGAAGAAAAAAAGAAAGCTGAAGAAGAAAGGAAAAAGTTGGAAGAAGAAAGAAAAGAGAGAGAGGTATTTTTTCTTCGATTAAACAAGGAAGTGTGAGGGAATAATTCAAGCACGCTAAATGTGCAATGTATATAATCTTTTCTTTATCACAAGATGTATTTAAAATGTTATTTGCTCAAAATTGGTAATGTTTTAATAAATTTGAAAACTTGAAAGCACAATTTTAAGCTGTTATAATTCAAGCACACTAAACGTGCAATATATACATTATTTTCTTATTCACAAGATATATTTTAAATGTTATTTGCTCAAAATTGGTAATGTTTTAATAAATTTGAAAACTTGAAAGCAATTTTAATCTAATAAAATTTTAAAACTGAATGTTATTTCATTATTCAGAAGTATAACTACCATTTGCTTTTATTATTCAAAAAGAAAAGGAGTGCTCATCATTCTGTTTAAGAAAATCCTTTTTTAACGTAGATGATTTGTATGTTAGAAAAATTGTCTTGTATTTTATTTGTTGTGAAACTTTTTTTATGATGTGCCTTGTTGTGCACGATGCAATTTTTTTTTTGGAATTAATTATATTATTCATAAATGTATATATTCAATCTGTATGTGTTTGTATCTCTGACATTAGGTTAAAATTGCTTAAAGAATAATAATTCTCTTTGCATTTTTCAATTTTATCAGTTTTTGGCATTTAAAAATGTGATGTAAATTTTTTCCTTTCTCTTCAGAAAAAAGATAGTGTTGCTAGAGAAGAATGGGTCAAAGAACGATCACAGTCCATCAACAAAATGAGAGAAGCTGAAAAAAATGCTGATAATGTTGCAAGGAACATTGCTGAAGAGAAAAAACAATGGGTAGGTATTAAAGTGAATTTTCATGGAACCCTTTTCATTAAATACATTATAAGTTACCCAATTAGCTGCATCCCATCAGGGGCTTAGGTTCTTTAGGTAGGTTTAGTGTTTACTATCCTGAAGAACTTGAGAGATCTTTAATATTTTCTTTGAGATTTACCATCTCATTAAAATTAGTGACACACCTTAGTAATAACTATTTTTTACCTTTTTTCCCCTCTTCCTTCACCAAAAATCTAGTCGCTGCAATACTAGTGGAATCTCTCACAAACTCGTTGCCGATTTTATTTGGCAAGTCATGGGTTTTGTTCTTGGGGCAGTTAAAGATCTGCCATATAGAAAAGCTGATGCATGTTTAATTTCATGCTATTATAGTAAGGATGTCTGGAGAATTGAGTGCCAGGTGTCCTCATCACTTTCCATGGTTCAAAATTATAAATTCTTTTAGCAATAGCACAATAGCTTTGAAAGGTAAATAAATCATTGACAATCTGAATTATAGATATACATTTATATAATTTATGACAGACCAGTAAGTTTTCACTAGTAAAACTAACTAATGAAGCAGCTGCATAATTCATAACAGCATGAAAATAGCTTGATTCATCATTTTTAATTCATTTTTACAGGAAAGGCAGTTAGAGGATGATGCTAAAGATGAAAAGGTGAGAAGAACAAGAAGTGAAAATTTGCGAAGGGAACGAAGTCATGTATGTAATAATTTTTTCCCAACTATTGATGTTTTATTCTTGTATGATTTTTTTATGCATATAAACGTAATTTTTCAGCACTTTCAATAATTGTTGTAATTTTTTTTTTTAACATTAAGTTTTTGTGGATTCACACAAATTATCATTTTTCATATATCTTTCTAAAATTATTTTTATGTTAATTAATTTTAAAATTATTTTATACTTGATGCATTTCTTTGGCATAATTAAGTGATAATATTTGGTTATTTGATCTTTAAAAGTATTAATAAAGTTTTTTTAAATAGAATTTATATAAACCTTATTAAAGCTAATTGGACTCCTCTAAGAAAAATGTTTTGAAGTAAATTATGAATTAATATTAAATTTAATTTAATATTTTGCAGTATAATTTCTTTTAAGTAGAAAAAAGTTATATATATATATATTATTGGATCATAAGTTCTTTTTAAGTGCTAAGGAGTATCCAATAATGGGTTCTTTTAGTTAGATTTCAAAGCAATTAATTTTGTTGAAAATTTTATGTTGCAGGAAGCTCAAACATTGATCTCCAAAAGGACCATTAATGCCCGAGCTATATTTGAGCAAAATACATGTGCAGGCCAGATGACTAGTGTTCAGACATCAAGACAACCAAAAATTCTTCAAGAATTTGAAGAAAATCAGGCTAAGTATGAAGTACATCCCAGCTCGCCAGTTCCTGCTTCTAGTGTAAATTACAATTCTCCCACTGTTGAGCATATTTCTGTGGAAGATTTAGAAAAAGAAAAAGATCAAAAGGTTGAAATAACTTCTGCAGCTTCTCCACCGGAAGAATTTAATTATACTAGGAATTTGTTAAAGGAACCTCCTCGGCAAGACTCGGAACTTGAACTTAATGCTGAGGAAGAGCAAAATTGGGATGGTAATTCTTTCCTTTTCTTTTAAAAATCCCAAATTATATTTTTTTAAAGTATATCTCTTATTTTTAAAAAAAAATTTCAATGAAAATATGACATATTTTCTGTGTGTGTGTGCGATCCCCCCCCCCCCAAATATTATTAATCTTGTTTTTTTTTGTAAAAAAAAATTGTTGCTTTAATAAAATTATACAGTGTTATAAATTAATTTGATGAATAGGCTTCTCACTTTTTAAATGCTTAATGTGGAGGAAATTAATTTAATTTGGTTTCTTAATGTAAACATTAAATTTTTAGAACTTTGTTATAAAATTAATAAGTTATTGCTTATTAATTAAATTATAAAAATGCTTTTTGTTAACAAAAGAATTGGCTTCAAAAAAAGACCTTAATTTGGATGTTGATGCAATGAAATTTTTTATGTGAATCAGTACTTTATCAACTTAAAAAAAAATTGGTACTTAGGAACTTTTTTTGCAGGCAATTTATTGCCAAAGATTTACTTTACGCCAGAAATAAAATCTCCAATGGTTTTATGAGTTATAGCAACCTATTTCATTTTGAATCTTAAAACAGCTTTTTGGCTATATTTTTAAACCTATTATTTACCAAAAATTAATGTGATCAATATGTAAATATTCAAATTTCTTTGTAAGCCTCTTTTAGTTATATTCTTATATTTTTCTAGTGACTAATAAAACTTAAAACATTGGAGGACATTTTGATGACTTCGCTTGCTTTTCTGTTTCAAACTTCTGTTGGAATAATATACAGATATTTATGAAACAAATTGTTTCATGAATAATTGCTTATAGAGATTATTCTATCTTGTTAAATATTGTGTGTAAAAATGGAATTAATTTAAAGTTGCAAATATTTCAATTAACATTATTTTTTATTTACGTTAGAACCCACATTAGAAGCACCTCCTAATGTCCGAGATCCCTTAACTGAGATGATGGCTGAACATGGAATAGTTCGACAAACTGTTGATAATACTCAAGTCATTACTTCAAGCCCCCTTTCTGATGGTCTTAAAGCACGTGCTCTGTATGATTATCAAGCAGGTTAGTGTATTTACATTTGTCATTATTTCAGTTTCTCAAATTATTAATTGGAGAATTTTAAGTAGTTTTTTTACTACAGATTTTGCCATTGTCTTGCTATGATTACAAGATTTGATTCATTTTTTTATAAGGATTATGATAAATACAGTCTGACCTCTATTGAATGAAGTCGCTAAATCCAGAAAAAAGTTCGATATATGGAAAATTCATTATATAGAGGTTTCATCTTTCAATATACTTTATAAACCACATAAAACAAATTTTAAATTCATAAACACTATGTATTAAAAGATGGAATTATCCACACCTTTTTTGTAAATTAATATCTATTTATTTCATATATCGTACCCATCAACAAAAAAAAGGGACCCCCTTCAAGAAAAAGAGTATCGAGGAATATACTATATTTTCAGCATTAAGAAAATAATTTTATATTAAAATTGATGAATTTTAAGGATATTTTCTAATTTAAAGCACACAAGTAATTTTAAACTTACATTAGTTTAAAACTAGAAATTCTAAGCATACATTAACACATGCACCCTTAAATTTAATTACTCATAAAATCTATTAATTTTGTTTGAGTTTTTTTTTTGTTTGAAAAATGCTTTGTTTCATAATATGCCTCATATCTTTGCAATGCACCAAAAATCCCTTTAGGCATATTTTTCCATGTCTTTTCTTAAGTTTTTCTAGCCATCCATTGCTACCTAGAAATTGGTCATATCCCAATGCCTTTCCAATATTGAAGAGCTTTCTCTATTATGAAAGATCAGAAAATTTTTATCTCACATTGTGTGTATTCTCTTTAAAACTGCCTCTTTGGCATCTTCATCGACACATGTTCTTAAATGTCATGAACAAGAATTTGATGAATCATAATTTTGTAACTTATCTCGATTTTTTTATAATATTTGATAAACTGTTTGGAGGAATATCAAATTTTGAAGCAATATTCTTTTTTGTGACACCTTTATCTTCTTCCTGAAGAATTAATTTTTTTTGTTTGATGCTTAAACACTTACATTGTGACATTTCTGAGCGACAATAAACGAAGTTACCAGTATGATTGATCAACACTACAAATGAACGAAGACTAGTTCAAGGACATAGAGATGTAATACAATTCCACTGAGGATGAAAGGGGATATCGAATATTTTTCTAGTGAACTGGACAATGGGGGTTGAAGTTGCACTTTTTGGATGAAACAACCAGAATTCTATTGCTCTCGGCAAGATAGGCACCTAATAAAACCAGCTCAAGATTTAAAACCACCATAAAATGTGTTAAAAGAAAGAATAACTTGAAATGTCCAGAAACACTTTAAAAATAGAGAGGAAAAAAGTGAATCGCAAGAAAAAAGTTTGTTACATGGAAAATACACTTTGCTATTGGGAGGTTATTTTACGAAAAAATTCATGAAATGGTCTTGGTTCCAGGAAAAAGTTCGCTACATAAAAAAAAATTCGCAATATAGAGGTTCATATTATGGAGGTTCGACAGTAATTGACATTTGTATGATAAATGACTAGTGGATTATTTATTTTTCATTTATTTCTTTTAATACAATTTCCTTTTGTTTAATGTTAAGATATCTTGCTTATTTTTTAGATAAGTGCTGTAATCTGATTGCTTTGTTTTAAACATTTTTATTTAATGCTGGAATGATTGGAGCAGTTATTTTGACCTCAAAGCTACTTGCACTAACAATCATTCTGAAAGCAGTTATATTAACTTTCTTAAATTTTATTGCTTTTACTTTAATTTTTGGGTTTTTAAATACATTATTTTCCGTTCTAGTATTTGTATGTGGTAACTTTTGCATGTAAATTAATGTTGAACCTTGAACAACTAAAATGGTAAAAAAATACCATTTAAAAGATTTGAACCATCTACTATCAAATAACTAACTCAACTCAGTGGCGCAACAGCCCATGAGGGCCAAGGTCTACTGTTCCCATCTCAGTTTTCCTGACCTTGAGCAAATGTTTCGGTCCGGTGGTCAGTCTGACGCGAAATCCTCAGTGTTAAGTTTCCAGCAAGCTTGGTACTCATTTATTAACCCACTGAAGGGATGAAAGGCTGAGGACCTTGTCCAGCTAAAGGCTTGAATCTCGAACCTGTGGTGTGGAAGCGTGATGCACTACCACTCAGCTTTCTACTGTTAGATACCTTTTTTCACTGTAAAAAAATTTTAATTCCATTTGCAGACAATTGTTGCAGTGCTGTTGTAGGTGAATCTGAACATCTACAATAGATACATTGTTTTGAGCATTGACAATTGTACGTATCTAAAGTTTTTTTTTAATGCCTTGTTCAGAAGATCTGAGTATCATTCAACGTTTTGCTCTTTTCATCAACTTAATAAAAAGTACAGTAATAATAATGAAAATAGTGACTCTATTTTTAAGATTCCTTCTGAACATAAAATTTTGAAACAAGTTTTGGACTCCTAAGAAAAAAACTTGTTGAAAATCCTGTTCAACAAATTTTTGGGTTTTCGGCGAATCTTCATGATTCACATGGAATTCAGCTTCAAATTCTTGATGAGAGTACTATAAGATCTGAGAGATAGGCCTCAGGAAAGATATTTAAAAAAAAAAAAAACAAGAACCACTCCATATTTTAAAAATACTAAAAATAAAGTTTTATCTTAGTGTGTGCTGTTTTTCAAATTCATATTGAAGTATGTTCCAAAATGCACAATTGAATAAGCTCGCTGCCAATTAAAACCATATTCATGTGACATTTTCTTAGAATAATTGGAAGCTTTCATTGTGCTAATCTATGTGAAAGGAGCAAGGTACTACTCTTCATTACATTTGAACAATTTGATGTCAAAGCATAGAGATTCCTACTATTTAAAGAAATTCTACTGCCCCTGGCTTAAAAAAATAAGTTGCTGTTTTTGAGTTATGATCATCTTTTATGTAAAATACTCATTTGTATTTCATAGTTGATAAAACTATAACAATCAATAAACAGCTATTGTCATGTAAAACATATGAATTTATACAGAGTAAATGGCAAATAAGTCTTATAAATTTGGATTAAAATTCTGGTTTGCTGTAGATCTTAAGACCAAATATTTCTTGAATGATTTTATGCATCTAGAAAAAGATTTAGAGAATATGTTGTTAGCTTGGTAATTATGTCATTATGAAATTAATGGCTGTTTCTTTTTAAGGAAAAAAATGTTACAACAGACTTTTTTAAAAGCATCTCGGGAACTTAGATTTTTTGTTGGGAAAAGGAACTTCTGCCATTGATATAATCGGTCTAAATAGAAGAAAACTACTATTAATTTGCAAATATACAACTAATGAAAAATCAAAAGTTCTAGCAAGCAGCCAAAAATATATACTGTATGAGTGTAAACCAAACAAAATGTTTGCATTTTGAGCACTGTGTTTAGATGTATTAATTAATTGAGATTGTCATATTGTTCATCAAGGAAACAACCTGCTTGCCTTTCTAGTTCTGAAATCATGAGTAAAAAACATTGTACCTGCTCATTCTGCTAGAACAAAGTCTAAGATGTATGGTCCTCATGTGTTAAGCCCACTATTAGAAAATGGGGAATGGCCATTAAAAACTTATTGCAAATCATGCTAAAGACTGCTGTGAGAAATCAAGTGTTCAGTAAGAGTACAATATTTTTATTTTTTCTGTAGATAAAGATATTTTAATTACTCCAAAATTTTACTATTAAAAGCATTGCTTGTATTTAAATTGTTTAAAACAATTATGATATTTATGGTAAAAATCAAACACACATTTGCACCATTTATCATTGAACTCAAGGTCACATCAGCCTAGGGCTATGGTCACAAACTCACAATGGACTAAATTCATGTGACGTCACGATCACGTGAAAACTGTGTCACGTGATTAGGTTGCCGTTTGTTTACTACCATCGCTAGGACTATTTTGCTATCGCAGTTTCACATTGTACTTTTAAAATGTCTCATTTTGCTAAAATGGTTGTTCAATCAATAAATGAAAATATGATAGAGGAAAAGAATCACATTTTTTCATATACCAGCGCAAAATATGAGTGTTTTGAAAGCATGTTGAAACGTGAGGATTATAAACCATCTCCTCCCTGTTTATTATGTATGCAATTACTTTGAAGAATATTTTCAATACCGACGCCAGCTTAAACCAAGCTTTATTCTCACTATTTTTGTCTTCACAAAAGAAACCTGTTCTAAAAGGATTTTGGAGAGGTGTAGACTTTCACAAACATGTAAATACTTCAAAGCAAATTTTTTATTTTAAATAAAATTATATTTAGATCATACATAAGAAAGCAAAATATGTTAGTTAACTTAAGCAAATTTTTGTTTATTTTAAATGAAGTTATATTGAGAACATATAATGTTTAATTAACTTAAGTTTTACTTATTTTACGCATCTTCAGAGTAGTAACAGAGGTACTTAAGTATTTAATTATCTAAGATTCGAACACAAGAATCTGTTTATAGATAAATCATACTATTATTTTTTATAAACTATATGTAATTCAATAAGAAGAAAAATATATTTAAGACTAAAGATAATTAAATTGAATTTCTGATAATTATTGCACCTTTTCTGATGAAACATTCCCTTAATATTGTATAATAATTTTTAAAAAGTAGATCAACGTATATATTAAAGGCACTTTATACAAAGACAATTAAAAAAAAGTATTCAATTTGTCATAAAAAATTGTAATGCAAACTTTTAATATAGTTCATACTAGCATTAATAACATTAATTTGTGATCCAAGTGTCGCATACCCATGCATTATATTTAGTATCCCAGATATAAAAGTGCAATTTCCAATAGAAAACTATTCAGTTCTGCAAAGCATTGTACTAACGAGTAAAATTACAAACACATGTTTATTTAATGCATGTTTTTTTTTCTCAGGAAAGTTACAATTTTTTTTTCGATACTTAATATAACAAGGTTTTTAAGCATTCTGTACACATGCATGACTGAAGGTAACTCTTTATTAATTTTAATGTGCTTAAAGAGCACTTGCTATAGTGACTGCAACTTAGAGAAAAGTATTAAAACAGTTAATACATGTAGAAATAACTCATTATAATCATTTAGTTAATTATTAGCCCTGATTATGTACTTTATATGTAATTAAATAACTCATAATAATGGATAATCACATTACAATGAATATATCCTGAAAATTATATGTTAATATGAATCATTGCTTTAACTAAAAAATGAAATAGTATTTTCTTTTATTACTTTAGACAATCATTTCTAAAAAAAATTTCAAACGTTTTTAAAGAATAATTACTAAGTAAATCAGACAGTCAAAGATGGAGAATGTTATTTTATTAGAAACATTTCAAATATCTTTAAATGCTCCATAATATTGTAAAACACATACATATATATAAAGTATTTATATGCAATACATTGTAAAAATAAAATTCATTTTCATTCAGTAACTGTTCCACAGTAAAATAAAATATTCATTTGAATTTTAAGTGTAGGTAGGCAAACTTGATGTAAATATAGTGTTAAAAAAAATTCATTTTCATGACAGGATAAATACCATATCAACTCTAATATTTTATGTACAAAAAAAGGGGGGAAGGCGATGGAAAAAAATACACTTTCACCAAAAAATAATTATCTACATTTATCTAAAACTTCCATATTACCGAAAATCTATATACACAGGCTTCAAGAAACAAACGTTTTTGCAAGTTTAAAATGTACTTCAAAAAAAAAAAAAAAAAAGATAACAACAATCATCAAATTAAATTTGATCATTTCTAAAAATTGTTGCCTTTTGCGATGGTATCATTCCCTTAAGAATATTTTATTTTAATTTAAAGAAAGAAATGACATCAATTTTAAACAGTAAATAATAATTATTAATAATTTAGAAATCAATAATTTGTAAAATGTAAAAATCAAAGAAAAATTTATTTAATTTTTGTAAAAATTCCTTTCACAAATTATCATCAAATTGTTTTACTTCAGAATAAATATTTTCTCTTGTCTTTGAATTATGAATTAAAATTATAAACAGACATTTTTTTATATTATATACACTTAACTGACTCTATTTGATAATAATAGTGAGTTCTTTTTAATGAAACGATACAATTGTTATTCGATAGTCAAACAGTTTCAAGTTTTTTAAAAGAAGTTGTATTGATCCTATATACTGTACGCCATTCTTGCGCAAACTACTAAATTAATTAAGAATTAAAATAACTATTAGCTGTGTACCAAGTGCTAGGATCCAACCTAAATAAATATACCAGCTAACACTATTTGAAGCAGACGAATACCTAATTAGATAAATAAATCAGAATAAAGCAAAAATTATATCAAAAAGTTGTTGAAAGTTTTTCCTAACAAATATATACACTAGAATAATGCATAAAATACAATGATATCATATATTTTAATTAGATAAATTAAAGTTAAAGAATGTCAACAACTTGCATATTGGATTCTACCATGGTATTGAAAAGCACGTGCAATTGTTGCCCAATTTGTCACGTGATTACTCGCTTGGTGCCAGTCAGTCGCGAATTTCCCCCATTGGAATGTTGCTGCTTTGAGTCCTGGTGCCACTGAAGACCTGCCATGAAGTGGAGCCACTGTTCTTTAAATCTGTCAGTCAATGCTTCCTATTGGTGTGGTGTGGTAGTTCGGAGGGGGAAATTCCAATTTTTGGGTATCGTCCTTGTTACTCGACAGAGTTTCAAATTTAAGAGGTCCGGTGCCAAAAGCCCCCATATTCCTTTTTGTGCAACATTAGTTTCACTCTCGCTCATTACTGCTCTCTAACTGGCCATTCTAAGTTGGTAAGTATATGTCATTCTAGTGTTAACACACATGGACTTGTTATCTTAACAACTTATACAATATTATGTGGTATCATAAATGTTTTCCAAGGTTTGAGACTATCAAAATTCTCCTTTATTTTTTTGAAAAAAATTTCTTTTGATAAATCTTACAAGAACATTAGTAATTTCATTTCCGTAAAAAAAAAGATAAGTAATATGCATATTTTCTTTTAATCTGTAGCTGATGAGACTGAGATTTCCTTTGACCCTGATGATATAATTACACATATCGAACAAATAGATGAAGGCTGGTGGCAGGGCCTTGCCCCTGATGGTTCATGGGGATTATTTCCTGCTAATTACGTTGAATTATTAGAATAAGTTTTCTTTCAATCCATTTTTTGACTGTGTTTATCTGTGATGAAAGTCATTTTGTTCAAACTCTGAATGTGTTTTTAATACCTTGCATTTATTTGTATTTTTTTATAGCAATTTTAACTGTTTTTCAAAAAGTCTGATTTTCTTGTTTTTATTACCTTTCATAATGCGAATGTATTTTTAATTTACATTTATGCTTGACACACATTGATTTTGTTTTAGCATTGTTATTGCTGAAATTTATTTTAATTTTAAATGATGAATTATACATATTTCTTTTTTTGTATTGAATTAATTTTTGAAATCTAGTTTATAATGTGATACTTTACTAATTACTACTAAATTGTGGCAATTTATTTATATAATCAAAAGTGTTATCCCATTTTATTTTGTATGAAAAAAATGAATATTCTTGACTTACCTTAAAATCAAAATAGAACTGCCATAATACTCTTATCACTCATAATGTAACATATAACAAGTAATTGTGGTATTTGTAACATTGTAAGTGATAAGGTTTTTCTGATATTTCTTGGATCATGTGGATATATATATATAGATTTGTGTGTGTTCATTAGTATTGCATTTCATAGTAAACATGTTTTGATGACTTGTTAAATCAATGTTTGGTGTCTTTTTTTTTTAAGAAAGGTTTTTAATTCATTGTAACTTTTTGCATTTTTCATTAGATATTTGATTGTAAATCTATAAAACTGCAATTTGAATGAAAAGTTTTGATGCTTTATTCAATCAATATCAAATTTCTTGATTTTTCTTAATTGATTGAAACATCTGTTGGGTTAGTATATTAAAAGAATCGAATTATTCTATTTCTACTCAAATGTATTATAAGGTTCACATTTGTAGAAAAATTGTAAAATTTTCTTGAAGAATATTTGCCTTGAATATAACATATAATGTTGAATAAATTATCAAGAAAAATAAATTTACAAAATTTATTTTAGAGCTTGTTAAATAAAAATATGAATAGACTATAGAGAGAAAAGAAATCTCTGATGAATTATAGTAACTGCATTAACTAATCTAAAGTGCTGAATGTGATTGAGCTTGAAAACTGAAGAGCAGAACGTTTCTTAAATATGAATTGTCTGGCAAACATTATTTTGTATACTTTAAAAAAAAAATTCCATTCAGTTGTATCGAAATTTATTTTGTGCTATTTTGTTTTTAATGGTAAATAATGCAATATCAACATCAGAATGTTTGAGATTATTAAAAGAAATAAATGATCTCTTGTACAAGCAAATGAAATTTCAATCCGAATCATTCAATTAAAGTAGTATTTACCAGGTGCCAAAAAATTTTATATTTTTCTTATTACATGAAAATTTAACTTTTTTTTATTTCATTATTACTGAAAGTAGTGTATCATAAAAGAGCACATCACAGCAATGTATAAACTTGCTTTTTGATTTTTAAAATATAGTAAACTTCCCTTTATAGGACTTTTAATATTTTGTGAAATGCTTAAGAATCTAGAAAATAGTTGTTTGAAACATTTCAAATTTGTTCCCAATATGTACGTAGTACTTTTGGTGTTGCTCATGAATATGTACTTAAGATTGTCTTTGTTTTCATAATCAAGAATTTCTTCAATATGAAATATTACCTGGGGTTACCAGTTTCCATTTGTGTTTTTAGTGTGGTAGTTTTTAAATCTTTTTACTTTGTATATTAGATTTTATTTACTACAAAAAAATGTATACAATGTATACTTAGTCTTTCTAAAGCTATACCAATTTTGTTCTAAATTAAATCTGTTTTGTTATTGAAATCACATCTTATTTATTCAAATAATACAAATTAAGGTTTACAATTAAATGTGCATATATTAAATATCAGTTTAATGAATTTTCATTCAGCATACTTTTTGCATTAGAAAAGAAAATCAAGAGAGCTAAAAAATTCTTTTAAATAAGGAGATTTTATCATTTTGATTACAATTTTGTTTTTCTAAAAAATAAATGTAATTCTTGTTAGATTATTTAATACAATTGTTTTTCCAATTCATGCTATGAAATAAAGGAAATATGACTTATATACATAAAAATTGAATTGTGTTTTCTAATTGATTAAAATATGTTTAAACTTATAGCTGTAAATTGCTTTGTTATAAAAGTTAATACATATATCTTTTAAAACTAAATTTACAAGATAACATCTCGTGTAATTTTAATTCAATGTTACATAATTTTATAGAAGTCCATATGTATTTCCAATAACATTTTAAGGCATAGTCATATTTTATTTTTAAAAAAATTAGAATAACAAATGATATTTACAGAAGGAGTTAAATTGAAAATTTGTGAAAAATATGGATTGTACAGAAATTTCTCATATGCATTTTAATGATATAATCCAATCCATTAACAAATACTGTCAGTCAAATATTCAATAAATGTGATTTTTTTACAATGATTATACATATATTTTAAAAATATTAGAGAACAGGTAAAATTCATTTTCAATTGAAATCTTTTTACTTTGATAAAATTTAGCACTATATCAAATATGATTTTTCAAAAAATAGTTGGGGAAAAACAAAAGGAAATCCCTACAATCGTTGTGCATGAACATCAAAGTTCTGATTATTAGATTTTTCAAAAAATCAAGTTATTTCTTGTGCATCATTCTTTCCCATGATGAAATTTATTATAAACATACTAACTCAAGTGCAGTTATTAAGATTCAATGGAAAAATGCTTATTAAAATAATTTTTGAACACCAATAACCCTGGAACAATTATAACATAACTTTAAATATAAACTATTCACTCTTTATATAGTCACAATGTATTGATTAATACTATACAATGCTAAGTATAATTTTTTGATTGAAAAATGTCAAAAATGCAATAAGAGGAAATAAACCAAATACTACACATGTATGAAATTCACAAAAAATAAAACAATTTTAATGTTTGGGGAAACAAAACTATGCTTAAAACAATATTTTTGTAATTTTAAAATGTACAATAATATTGTTGAAAGTTAAATACATGAAATAACCAAAAATATTTAATTTTTTTAAATCTAATTATTACTAATAAAGATTGATGTAAATATTTAAGATGAACTCGGGCTTTTAAATTAGCCAAGTAGCTAGATTGTTATGGTTTGGAGTTTTAATGATTAACTACATTTATTCACAGAAATTTTTTAAAATATATATATATATATATATATTTTAAATATATAAATTAAGTGATGGTATACTTCATAAATTTTTATACAAGAAATTGCCAGCACTTGTCAAAGGTCCATTAAGTTCATATTTGAGCAAATAATAAACAATACATAATATTTGTAGTATTTTTCAAATATGTGTCACAGTTCTTTCTTTTACTCTAAAAGCAAAAATGTACCACATTATTATTATATGCCTTCATTCAAAATATATTTTTGACATTACATTTATGTATACACTGAAACACTAGAAAGTTAGGTCAAAAAAATAAAACAATAAAAATGTCATGTTTGTAGGCAGTACAGAATCAAAATTTTCATTTGTTATTAACATTTCTCAGCATACATAATGGAATGCTTAGTTGTCATATAAAAATATACATATATAGACAAAAATAAAAGATAAGATATCAAACTTTCTAAAGACTAACTGATGTAACAATAGATAGCACTTCAACAATTAACAAAACAAACACATAACTAGTTATAATATTTTTTAAAAAAATAGAAGTATATACAATGAACAAAAATAAATGTTTAACTTTAAAAAAATAAGAATTGCATTCAAAAATATAAGTAATCAACAAAATATATATATTGCTAAAATTAAAATATTAAAAATGTGTAATGACTAAAAATATATTACTGCTTTATTTCCAGCAATAAAGAAGACAATAGACTTAAGTAGTGTGTACATATATGCATGTTAAATAATCATTAGTTTTGGATAGAATTTTACTCCAATATAACTTTCTGTCATTATATGCTATAACAAGTCCAGAGAAGTCCTATAAGCACCATTAAAATCCCAAAGTTGTGTGCAGAGTTTACGACAATGATCAACAATAGTTTCCATTGGAGTTGATTCCAGATGAGCACAAAAGAATTCATAACACGTTATATGTTCGTAAGAAGCACCAGGAAAACATTCTTGTATGAGTTTCCTTTTGAAAAATAACAAAGATATTTCATATCAAAATACATAAGTTATTATATTTGATAAGAAAAATTAGAATAGAATATCTATTTATGCTATTTTAATAAATAGTCTACATCACTGCAACTTACTTGTAAGAATTGCCACAAATAATTCCCTTTTTGAACGAGTTTTTAAGACTTGGATAAGCAGTAGGTTTTATAACTCGTCCCTAAAAAAGAACTCGCTGTAAAATGCTCCTTATAATTCACAATTATAACAATATTGTCATACAGTTTGTGTTATTGAAGCAAAAAGTAAACAAATTAATGCACTACAAATTCATTAAAGAAAAATTTTATAAATATGAAAATTCATGAATTTATTTATGGAAAATTGGGAAGTCATTTTCCAATATATTTATATTTAATTCATCTGGATTACATTATTTGCATATTAATAATTCAAATAGTTTAATTCATCCATCAACAATTACTTACCGTTGAGTCTTCAAACCAAATGTTGTAATAAAAGTAAAGGTCTTCGTCTTTCCAAACACAACAGTAGTTCTTAACTCCGTCAATATATCGCCTTCCAACAGATACCATTTTCCAAATCTAAAATCAATTATAAAAAAGATGTAAAACTTGAAGATATATTTTATTTTAAAACATAAAATAAATCCAGTAAATTATAACTTCTACAAAATAAATTCCAAATTAAGCTACATAATAAAATCTGTTTTGATCAAATTTACCTAAAATGGAATATACATATAAATTTGTCATGAAAATTTAAAAACACCTCTATTTTAATTAATTTATCAGATAAAAAATTTTTAAAATCTTTCTTCAAATTTTTATTTAAAAACTCCTTGCTAATCAGAATAAAAATCTGAGTGAACATTAAAAAGTTTCATTATAAATATAAATTATACTTTATATTTAAAATTACAGATAAAAAAACACAGCTTACGATAGTATTTTATGAATTTAATAAAGATTCATGTTGAAATTATCATGCTTTTCTACTGATTGTTTTTATAAAAAAGTAGAATTTTATATTGTTCATTTCATGTCTTTTGTTAAGTGATTAAATTCTAAACACTATATATGTTTTATCTCGCAATTCCAACGCTATTAACTAAATAAGTACATACATTCGTCAGTAATTGTGCAAAAAATTATATTAATAGGAAAAAAAATCTATATAACTTTGCATTTTATATATTGGGTTGTTCAGAAAGTTATTTCGTTTTTTCCCGACAGAGGATTTAATTGTATTTTTTTGCACCCAACTTCACATTTAAGCCGAATAATCTTTATATGCTTTGAGAGCTCATATAGCAAGGCTTGTGTGTGAAAAATTCCAATTAATTCTACGCAGTAGTTTTTGGTTGGTACCCTTTTAAATATGGAGAGCAATAAGCAGCATTTTCGACATATCTTACTGTTTTACTACAGAAAGGGTAAAAATGCTGTTCAAGCCAGAAAGAAATTGACCGATGTGTATGGAGAAGGTGTGTTGACAGTACGCCAGTGCCAGAACTGGTTCGCTAAATTTCGATCCTGCAATTTTGATGTCGAAGATGCACCACGTTCGGGAAGGCCGGTTGAAGCTGATAAAGATGCAATAAAGGCATTAGTTGATGCGAACCGGCGAATAACAACACGTGAGATCGGATTGAGGTTAAATTTATCAAATTCAACAGTTTATGACCACTTGAAAGGCCTGGGATTATCCTTGAAGCTCGATGTATGGGTTCCCCATGTTCTCACAGAGAGAAATCTGTGTCGCCGCATTGACGTCTGCAATTCGCTTCTCAAACATCACGAAAATGATCCGTTTTTGAAGCGCATCATCACTGGGGACGAAAAATGGGTTGTATACAACAACGTCAAACGCAAGAGGTCATGGAGCAAAAAAAGATGAACCGGCTCAAACCATTTCCAAAGCCGATATTCACCAAAAAAGGTGATGCTGTCTGTTTGGTGGGATTTTAAAGGAATCGTTTTTGTTTGGCTTTTACCGGATAACACAACGATTAATTCGGAAGTCTACTGTCATCAGCTGGACAAATTGAATGATGCACTTCAACAGAAAAGGTCAGAACTAATCAACAGGAAAGGTGTAGTGTTTCACCAAGACAACGCGAGACCTCACACAAGTTTGGTCACTCGCCAAAAGCTTTTACAGCTTGAATGGGATACAATGCCATACCCACCATATTCTCCAGACCTGACACTATTGGATTATTATTTGTTCCGGTCACTCCAAAATTTTTTAGACGGTAAAACCTTCACCTCAAATGAGGAGGTCAAAAACCACCTCAATCAGTTTTTTGCCAGCAAAGACCAAAAATTTTATGAGCGTGGAATTATGCTACTACCAGAATGATGGCAAAAGGTGTTGGACCAGAACGGCCAATATATAATTTAATAAAGTATTTGTTTATTATACGAAAACTGTCTTTCATTTCCACAAAAAAAACGAAATTACTTTCCGAACAACCCAATACTTCCATTTACAAAAAAAATTCTTATTAATTCAGAAAACTTAAGATTCATACTGGGTAATGTTAAACTACATATAATGATAGATATATACGTATATAAAAAAATTACCTTTTGTTTTAGAGAAGGTACTCCATTAAGATGACCTTTTTTCAGAATAACATTTGGAGCAATCAAACAATCAGAGTTCCGATCAATATATATGAAATGTATCAACCCAGGATACTCTGTTATATACTTAAAAATGTTAAAGAATATATATTTCCCATTCATAGAAAAATAGCTTTAATTAAAATCATCTTATCTTTTATAGATACTTAAAAGTATAATAACATCTTTAATAAAGTCAAAGATGTAATTGCAAGAATAAGAGTACATTCTGTCATTTTGCAGTTTTATACATTTAGATATTCCATTCATCTAAAATAGAGATTTCCAGTTTTATAAAATTACTTTTTCCTATACAACTGATAAAAAAAAGGATATGATGCCATTGTAATATTTTGAATGGCTTTTACTTCTAAGAAATCTGCAACATCAGTTAGTCTCTTCACACTAATTTTTTGCATAATTTTTAGGACTTCTTGATACTCTGCACTATGAGTAGTTTTTTCTATCTTCAGACAAGGAATTGCAACACATTCTTCAAAAACAGTTTTCAATAAATCAGAACATGAAGAAAGACTCGATTCCAGTCTAAAAAAAGTTTTGAAAATTATTTAAAGTCAAAAGAAATAAATACATTTACAGGTAAGCCTCTTTTAACACGGTACTTGTGCAACGCGTTTCAGATATTGAGTATTTTTTTCCATAACGCGGTTTAAATTTTCTTACGACGCGTTTGTTATTACATATTCTATTACACTTCAAATAAAAAAATTACATAAAGTGGCATCACTGTAGATTTTTTTCAACACTGGCAACCCTTGACTGCTCGAATTATCGAAAAAAAATCAATCAGGTAAACTACGCATTTCACAATTCACTTTTTTCTGTTAATATCTACACATCACTTGTGATTTGCTTTACGTTATCAACCATATCTCCTACAACGCGATTTCTTATAACGCGGCTTTTTTGAGGAACGTATCTACCGTGTTGTAGGAGGCTTACCTGTATTTACTTATTTTTGAAATACTAACCGTGGGTTGGAGGTTTTTTCTTTTGGCATTTGGAAAAATGCTTCAAGTTCATATTGTTTTAATTGTTCCCATTTTGAAATGAGCTTTTTCATGTGTTTTTCTTTCTCAATATCAGTCTAGATATACAAAGAAAAGAAATTATTCAAAAATATTACTATTTTTAAAATTATGGAGAAGAAATTTAAATTATGCTTCAACATTCTTTAATATACATTTTTTAAATAGAACTTGTAACTTGTTTCACTAATGTAAAATTCCTTTTAATTTTATTATTCTCATTTCTACGTATAATTTTAAATATTTTCAACATTTTTATTTAACTTCTAGTATATCGTTCAAAAAATGTTTCCCTTTTTTAAAAATGTACACACATTTTGTTTTTATTTTTGCTTATTTATAAAGTTGCAAAAGCATAATTATAAAAGTAAAAGAAAGAAAATGATATTTTGTACAAAACATCTGCTGCCCCCCCCCCCCCAATACACACAAACTGATTTCAAACACGTTATACAGAAAGTAGTTTTTCATAAAGCAATTTTTTAAAATCAATTATCAACTAAGGAATTATTCTACTTTTCAATATGCAATTCATTTACTTCCATGCTCTTTTATCCTTTAATACTTTAGCTCTAAAACATAAGTATATATTTTTAGAAAATCAATAGAATAAGTTTTTTTTGTTTGTTTTTTCTTTTCTTTAATAAAAATTTTGTATATACAGGTGAAAGGTTTTTTTGTAAATATCTGAATCAAGTGATTTATAATTAATATTTCTTTCTCTTGAAATTTGAAAATTAAATTCTTTACACTTTAAAATTCTTAACTTACTTTTGCTTTCCATATTACATCAATTAAGTTTCGAAATTCAATTTCAAAAGCTTCAAAAGAGCCAATTGGTGAACGTGCAAGAGGATGACTTTGAAAATTATTTAATTGTTTCACCAGAGAAGCAACAGAGCTAGATAATGTACCATACACAGTCAACTGAAATTTAAATAATATTAAAAAACATTAATTATGTGACTACAATTTATTGTATTACTTCTTTATGATTCTAACATTTTTTATAAACATAAAAATAATTGTAAAATCAAAAAATTGTATAGAATCAGTTAAAATTCATCAACACAATTTTTATCCTATCATAATATTTTTAACTACGAAAGTCAATATCCTTAAATAAAGCTGCAGCAAATTTATTTGTAGTTATAAATTTAAAATATAATGGCCCTCATATAAATCAAAATAAATATAATTAACTATACACAATTAATAGATTCAAAGGCAATTCTGGTAAAAAAAAAATTCTAAATAGGTTTAGAACATCTTTTTTAAAAAATTTCTCAACTTTCCTGAATTTTACTTTCAAGATTAATATTTTAAATAATTTTATTTCATTCACACAGAAAATGTTTAAAAGTTTTTATGGATGAAGTGAAGTAAAATTATTTTTAGTTACATTACATGAAGTGTGATGTTTATTACTAATTAAAATACTAACTTGATATACTTTTTATCATACATGTTAAATCAAAATATGTAACAGGATAATTAAATTAATACACAAAAAAAATCAAACCTCATTAAGAATTGTAAGAGTTATCTTTGGAGTTATTTCAATAATGTAGAGAATGTGAGGAACAAATGAACCAGTTCGAGATTTTAAGTATATTAATAAAGAATGTGATCCAGATTTCAATTTCTCAGAATGTTCTTCATTCTATAAAAAAAATTGTAACAGTTAATTACTGAACTGATGATATGTAACAGATGTATGAAAAACAACAGAATAATTTATTTAAGAGCATACCATTTCTGCTTTGTTCTTCAAAGAATCTATAAGATAGAAGTGTAAATTTAAATACATTAATTCAGAATTTCATCAAAATTTGTGCAAAACATAGCTAAATTTATATTGCAATGATAATATTCATTTTTTTTATTACCACTATAATTATCAAGAAAAATATTTTTTAAAGCATTTATATACTTTCAATTTATACAATCTACTATTATCCTTATTTAATAAGAAAATCTGATTCTACAAAAAAAAAGACATCTTTTAATTGTTTTACAGATGTAATGAATACAGTTGTTAAAATCAAAAATTAAATAGCCAATTTTATATCTTATTAAACTGCAGTGTTAAATTTTTTCCTGAAGTACTTTAAGGCAAAGGTAAAAAATAAACTTTTCTTTTCAACATTTCATGCATTTTTTTTTTTCTCATGCAAATTATTTATTAGAAATTCAATGTAAAATAATTACCTTTATAAAGAAAGCTGTAAATGAAAATAATAATTATAATGCAAGATAGTAAAAGAAGTCAATACAGAATCATGCCAACAAATATTATTATAAACAGTAAAATAATTGCAAAAATGATTTTAAAGATCTATAAATCAAAATCATACTTACTTTTATTTTTCTTATCTTCTTTCAATTGATTTCCTTTCAAGTCATTAGGGGATATAGGGATGAAAAACTATAAAAAATTGGATAGTTTGAACATTCAAACAACAAACAATATATCATGAAATTCATCTAATAAAGAAATATTTACTAATACTAATTTAAGTAACTGCTTTTCTTAATATGTAAATTATATATCATATAAAACTGTAAACTACACAGAAGAGATATTGTTCCAAATTAAAATAAGTTTCAATCTAAATTTTATATTCATTCTAGTCTGAATGTTATGAATATTCTTCAAATAAAAAAATATTTCCAGATAATCTCGTATGTCATTCTTTTTCAATAAAAATCATTTAAAATAAAATTGTAATTATAAATAGATAAAAAAATTCATAACTCTATTAGACTCAACAAAAAATTTGAATGATACTTAAAGAAATTTCTGACAGTCATTTTGAAAATTAATAAAAATTATAAAAATAAACAAATAAACTGACTTCATCTTCTGTGGCTTTTCTTTTTTCTTCTTCAACTTTTGAAGGTGAAGGTGAATATTTTAGAACTTGAATTATAACAGTTAATAACAACAGTGTTTCTTTAGGTAACTGCCCAGAATTACGACTGAAAAAATAAACAAAATAATATGGATATATAATAATATTCGATAAAAATATTAAAAGAATAAAATTAAGAGTGAATAAGAAATATTTCTTAAGTTACACATATAGCTATAGATATATTAAAATAAAAATATGCATTTAAATTTATTTAGCAGCTATAGCTATAAAATATATCTAAGTTTTAAACCTAATACATAAAAAAATAACTTGGAAAAAATTTTCAATATAACATTTTACAGATCTCATCCACAATATAGCATTGGTTGGTACGTATATAAGGTACAAACATATTATTTCAACTGTATTGGCGACATTATATGAAGTGAAGCACAAATATTGTCAATTCAGGATCTATGACACATACGAAATCAGGAGTGCCAGCTAGGTGAATTAACTTGAATGTTGGCATTGTTGTGATAATATGTAAGTACTAGACATATATTTTTTATTAACTAAGTAAATGATAAAGTTAAATAAAAATTATAATCTAAAAAAATTTTTATTCATATAAATGGAATAACTAAATGACTTTCTAATAACCATTTGCAAACAATTTATTAATACACAACAATCTTCTCGCATTACAATTCCTTATTGCATGAGAGAAAACCACAATTATCACAAAAATTATAGTAAGTTTTAGTAATATTCCAAAAAAGAAAAAGTTAACATATAATGAAGTTTATTTACTTATCACTATTTTAAATCACAGTAAATCAAATGACAATAAAGTTTTAAAAAATTTAATTTTATACCTAGAATACAAAGCAAGAAGTTTCGAGTCCACTAGAATAAAAGCATGGGAATATGTTCCATCTCTATGTGAATGTCTTATTTTCTCCAAGATTTCCTGAAGCAAGTTTATACACATGGCAGTTATGTCTGGATTAATTATGATTCGTTCGACAGCCTTTTAAAGATAAAGACATAAAATGTGTTATAAGATAATATCACACAAAATCTAAATTCATAAAAAAAAACATTTTAATTTCAAAACACATACAATAAACTTTCACCTAAAAATTTAACTGCTGTCTTTCTTTTGGGCATCCATTGAGGAAACAATAAATAATTACTTAATTTTTTTTGTAATGTAAGGGAATTTGTGCAACAGAATTAAACTCTTATTTCATTTCAGCTCATTATATAGTAATCAAAACATAAAAGAAATTACTAAAACAACAATTATTTGAGGAAAGTATTACCAATCAAATCAATCTCGAGAATATTCAAACATATAAATAACTCTTTTTTTATATAATTTATATATTATACTAACTATAATTTCCATTAGTATATATTTCCATATTATACTAATTATAATTTACAACAAATACAAAACTAATTGTTTACCTCAACAAGATACATTTGTTGTTCCATGTTCAGTATTCTCCATTTATCAATAATAAGTGCAACTAAATCAGAACGGGAAAATTTTTCACAGCATACAGAAATATCATTTTTCATCCTGTTAATATTTTTATAGCTTTATATGAAGATAAAAAAAATACTTAAAGTTCAGATTATTAAATTTTTATAAAAAATTTAAAAAATAAAAATTTAATTAAAATTATAACATTTGCAAAATTAAGATGAATAAAAAAAAATGCCACCATTATCATTTCCAAACTATGAAGACAGGGAAAAACAACAAATGTGTACATCACACCCAAATACAAGACAAATACTGTATTTACTCAAATGTAAGCTGCACTTTTTTCCTAATGTTAATGCTACTACAAATCAGGTGCAGTTCAGAATTGAAGGGGAAAAAAATATGTTGGATGGGGCAATTAGAACACTTACAGGTCCATGTGTAAGTATTTAAAATTTTATAACACTGGTAAAATAACTAATTATTCGCTTCTTATTAGTTTTCCTTTTAAAATTACTTTAATTTCATAAAACTGGATATCAATAAACCATTTTAAATATTTTTTATTTTTCACAAAATTTTTTTGAAAATTTAGGGTGCAGCTTAGAATTGATGGTGGCTTAGATTTGAATATAAATATGCTATGTACAATTAATTTAAACACGTATAATATACAGCATAACTCCTTAGAAATTTTGAAATCATCGAAGTAATTATGAACATGAAATATATATAGACATTACTAATCCTTCTCATTTTTATTTTAAAAAATATAAATAATGTCATTGATTATTTCAGTTTACTTTTAAATTTAGGTAATACAAGAAATAGAATAACTTTAAATGGCATTTTTATTCTAACACAAACACATACATTCATTTTTAAAATAATCGCTCATAAAAAAAACTAATACTAGAAAAATATAAACATAAAAATTTATCCTCTAGAAACTCCCCAAAAAAAACCTCCAAGGATAACACATGCATAATTAAGATTAAGCTCATTCTTGAAATTAAAGTATGTGGATCAATTTCAATAGTTTTATGCACATCAACCATTTTCTTAGTAAGAGAGCTGCAATAATTAATATATATATATTTGAAAGATTATGTAAACAATTTTCATACATTCTTTTCCTGTGTTAATATTGACATAATTGTAACATCTATAAAATTCGCTTTCAATCTTTAAAAAGGGAAGAAACATTTATAAGTTTATATCAGGGATAAAATTTTGATACTTATTAAAACCATATTACCTTTATAATAAACTATTGGTATTATATTTCCTTAGTTATTATATTCCACACATGGTCAGGTAGTCTATTATAATTCCGATATATCTTTCATTCTCTATTCAATAATTCAGTTCATCTTTTGGCATTTCGTTTATTTTGCAGACAATACGGAAGACATTTATACAACACAAAGAACATTACATGATTCTGACTCTATAAGCCAAAACGTGTATACATATCTCACATGACTTGTAGCGCCATCTATACATTTCATATTTAATCTACAACAATTGGTTATAGTTCAAATGTTCATTTTACAAAAAAGTAAACATATATATTTAAAATGACATTAAATTAAATACTTAATAACAGATACTAGCTCCTTATAATTTTCTTACTGAAATAAAATTATAAAATAATGTTTTCATAAAAACAAAACTTGCATAAAAAAGATCTTACATATGTAGAGATGGTCCATAGAGCATTTCAACAATGATCAAACACAAAGACAGTTCTTTCTGAATAACATCTAATGTTTCATCTTTACGACATATGCTAACTGCGATATAATTCAAAATCTGTGAAATAAAATAAAATTTTATAAAATGATAAAATATGCATAGCAGAAATACTGAGTTTCATTCAAGCATGATTCTTAAAAACTTCAATTAGATATTGCAAAATTCAAATTTTAAATTAAAACACTTAATTTTATAAGTAAAGGATGAGATACTATTTGCTAAATTCAAATTTTTAAAAAATGCACAGTAAAAATTATTCTTTTTAAAAATAATTTAAATAAAATATGAGAGAAACTAAACTATATTTTACCTCTTAAGCCTTTGTGACACAGTGGTTGAGAGGAGCATGAAGAAATTTATAACTTTTTTATAAAAAAAAAATGGAGGACAATTTTTACAAAATTTATTAGAGGATTAATTTTTTACTTCAAAAGGCTATTACGGATTGCTACACTAAAAAATAACAGCCAGACCTCTTAAAATTATAAAATCTTGATATTCTTCAGAAACTTTGCAATTTATGTGTTTTTAAATACATAATTTTTTTATACAGTAAAACTTTGTGCTTGAGCCATTGAATAATATCAAAATATTCCTGTTTATAAAACTTCATTTATCTTCCTTCATGTTTTTACCTAAGAACCATTACCTATTTAACTTTAAATCAGCTTCACATTAATTTTTATCAGATCATTTACATTCAAAAGATGGATATGGAATAGAACAAGTTCAGCTATAAACATGGAAAACACTCCCTCACATAATGATACATTTAACATGTGCAAGTAGCAACAATGCACATAAATAACATGGTAAAAGATTCATGTCTATACTATCCAGCTTAGGACACACAATTGAAATATCATTCATACGTGAAGCCAAAAAAATAAAGAAAAAATTAGCTGAGTCTCACTAGGACAGTATGAACTAATAATAAAAACATAGACTTTGGGAACTTTTTCAATCAGATGTTAAGTTTATACAAAATTGACTCGAAAAGTTGAAAGTTATGATATAGAATTTTCTACCTACTTTACATAACAATAATTAATTATTTAATCATTCATTAAATGCTTCTTAATAGTCAATTAGAACTTGTGAAGTATACAGAATTAAGAATGGATGTTACAAGAATCTTGTCAATGCAATGGTATCCAAGGAAGTTAGAAGAAAATGAGTTTCTTTGATTCTTCCTTATTATTGAAAAACATAAGCATGTGACTAAAAAACACCTGAAAAATGTGGTAAAATGCAAGTCAACATAATGCATATATTACAGAACTTTCACCCAAGACAAAAAAAATAATAAAACCTTATAAAATAAATTTGATGTGCAGACTTGAAGAGTAGAACTTTGAATGTTTCAAGAAAAACACATTAATATGCTTATAAAAATTCTATTCAAAATAAATTTGTAAGCATGTAAATAGTTTTCATATATGTGTCAAAATTATTAGGTAAAATTAGTGAACATTTTTCACATCTCATCTTTTTATCAGCATCAATTGAAGAATGATAAAAAAAATGAGCTGTACTTACTGTTATCTTCCTACATCAGGTAAAATAAAAAGTAATTTTTTTATCTTTCCTTTTAATGCCATACACAAAACCATAGACCATAGTATTCACATCTTGCAACAAATTCCTTTGACAATGAACTACTAAGTTTTTCCAATAGCTTAATAATAAATCCATGTCATTGTAATACTAAATTCCACATAGATTATTTCATTAAAAATTACCTGAGTAAAAATAAATCCCTGAAAGGGTTAAGATAATAAAAATTGAATAAGAACTCATCTATTCAAACTTTATTTCTATTTTCAATATTCAAGCAAATCATAGGGTCTCTTTTCTAATTAACTGTATGTTCGCCTGAACTCTTTTTAAACAATTATAAATTTTCATTAAAAATTAATAAATAATACATAACTTTTGGAGTATATGTTTTTTGAAATATTTCCTATTGTGTAAAAATCTCTTATATTTGAGAAAAGAAAAGCTCTCATATTTCTTAATCATCGGGAATAAGCAGAAAATACTCACTTCGTCAAATACCAACAATATTCCATCCTCAGATTCAATATATTGATACCTGTTACCGAACTGAGCTTGCATAACTTTATATGATGCTATCAAGGGTGAGAAAAGTTGCATGACAACATTTTTATCCATTTCCTGCTCAATACCTCCAAAAAAAGACCCCTATAAAAATTAAATTGAAGAAAATATACCGGTAAGAAATTAATGCAAAAAAAAAAAACTGATGTACACACAGAAGGAATATAACTAAATTCTTTACATGCATATATTTAAAATATAGTAAATTCAAAAATGATTATACTTCAAGTAAACCATCTTTCATGGCAAGCTTTTGAATATGTTTCGATAAATCAGCATCGACATCCGAAAAAATTAAATCATTCAAATTGTCAAATATCATAATCCCCTTCATAATTTATAAATATTCAAAACAATTATATAACAGAACCAGTAATGTGAGCAGTTAATTGTACAAAAGAATATACATTTATAAATTTTAGCTTTAAATTTCAATTAGTACAAGTATCATATTAAAATATTTTCTTATTTAAGTTTTGTCACATCGGCACATCTAGCATAATTAAAATGCACCCTATTATAGCGACTCCCGCCAAAATTTAGCAGGTAAACAAATGCACATTGCACGTCTGCGGAAAGTGAAACCCGTGACAGGTGATGTGCTTAGTTGTATTTTGCTACCCATGTGATGATTGCAATAATTAAGAAAATAACTATTCATTTTTTAATGTAATTATTTCATACAAAAATTCTCCTTCCGTAAATTTCAATTTCAAACTTTATTCTTTTCATTTATTTGTTGATTACTTAATTTATTTTACTTATCGTTTTTAACTGGTTAGTAACCTGGATTCTCATTTATCACACTGTTGCAAAACCAGTTTCGTTATTCACCGACTTAACATTGTAAACAAGCGTAGAAAATAAATTTCTCATAGAGATTTTTCATTTAATATTGTGTTGTCGCAATAATGTCTGCTCCCACATCGACATCAAGTGCAAGAAATCTCTTTATTGAATCTAAAGCTCGCTTATCTGATCGAATACAAATAAATGTAAGCAATACTGGTTCGATAGCAAAACAGATTGTTCGTGGTTCTAGATCAAATGAAGTAAGTTTTCAAGTATTTTAATGCTTTAAATGTATGTTTTTATTGAAATCATACGAAAAATACTAATAAAGTTATAACTAACTGAACTTTTAAATCAAGACTATAGACTTCATTTTCGTATTACAATATTTCATAAACCCATCGAGTTTAGTTTCTTTTATTATCGAGTTTAATTTTTACACTATGTGTTCTGTTGTTTCATATTATTATTAAATATTAAAGTGCAGTACGTTGATGCTTTATTCTTAGAAAATCATTTGGATGGGATTATTTTCGAATTTCTAATAATAACTTTTGTTTTTAATTTGTGAGTGTGACAATGCATGCTTGATTGCTTATTAAATTGTTCTTAAAATAATTTTTTCATGCGTCTCTTGCAAAGTTAATTTATTACATCTATATCTTCATGTCTATTTATTAAACTATCTTCTTTATTTGCAAAATTATTATTTAGAGGAAATTTGAATTTCTATCGAAATTACAAAAATGTATTTATCCCTCCCTACCCCCTTTTTTTGCTTAAAAATATTTTTAATATTTCCGTATTAAATCTTAAAATGTTCAGCAATTAATCACTGGAGCACAGTTAATATGAAGGCACTATATTTTTCATTTTAATTTTTATGCGGGGTTTAATATGGACCTAAAATGTTAAAAAGTGGGGTTAATTAAGAAATTATAGGATTTGCAATAAAAAATCATTTGTGTTTGTGTGTTTTTGTTTATAAGTATACTAACTCATAAAAAAGGATAAAATACTTTTTTAACTAGTTGTGAAATTTATTAAAGGTATACAGATTATATATAATGTGTTTCTCTCTTATACAAATAAAAAGAAGCTATACATTTAAATTTTTCTTCTAATTTTAGACTTTGATGCACACGGCAAGAAATTTTGCTTTACAAGAATATGCTTTAGAGAACTCAGAAACTGTAAGCATTAAATCTTTTTGGTACTTACGTATTAACGTCACCCCAGCCAAATTGATTCCTTGCGAATCGCACTATTTTCTGCCAAAATCTGTAATTGATTAGTTTTTTTTCATATAAAATATGTTTTTTTTATATATATCATGATATGATTTGTGCTTGGCGACAATTTTGGTGCGGTGACGCTAATACACAAGTACCCTCTTTTTTTAATTATTTTGGTTTAACTTTAGTATTAAATGCTGTACTTAATATTACAAGGAAAAATAAGATAATTAAAAATTACTTGATAAAATATGTCAAAAAATAAGTTTTCTTCATCATAAATTAATCTTTAGATGTGGTAAAAATCTTAAAAATAATATATTACATTTCGAAATGAATATAAATATATATTAAAAAAGAAGGTATGTATGTACTATACCATCAATAAGTTTTTCCAAATAAATAGATGTCACTGAATGCTGTCATCATTATTATTGTTTTAATGCATGCACAGGAACAATTTTTTACTATTGGCTGCCTATTGCAGTATTTGGCGACACTTTTTTATTTGAAGAAACTGACTGAGTGTTTAATACAGAAGTTCTTAAAAGTATATGAACTAAAAAATCTATATAACATTTTATCATGTCTAAAAAATTTACAGCTTTAAAGATTGATTGTTCTGTTCTGATATTGATAATGTCAAGTAAATCATAGTGCAGTCATGTGTGATTTAAAAGAATCACACATGACTATAAATATTATAATTTTTGCTAATTTATTTGTATCTCTTTTGTAATTTTTTAAATTTTATCATTTTTAAAAGTTTTTATTGTATCATTCAGCTTATATATATTATTTATTTTTTAATTCTAGAATCTTAAAAGAATGCAGCTCTTGACAAATCATTTGAATTTACAGTAAGTATTTCAAATTTTCCTTTCTGAGATGAAATACTTAATTCATACTTATCCATATTTTTTATACTATTAATATTTTTTCTTTAATTTTTTTTTCTTTTTGGAAAATAAATTTTGTAAAAAATTTTTTATATCTTAACAAATTTTAAATTCTTTGTTTATGTTTTTTTTTAATGTTTTTCTTTTTTTCAGGCTTGATAATATTCAGAAAAGGTAAATTATTTTACAATATCTCTTTAAAACTTTGTATGTTAGTATGTGAAAAATAAAATATTTGGTACGGTATTAAGGAATAATTAAGACATTTTTTAATTTTCTATATCATTTTTGTTATCAAAAGTGCATAAGAAAATCAAATGCAAAATATGCAAAAAAGAATTGAAAAGGTTACTGTAATAGAAATAATTAATATGTAAAATAATTTTTTTAATTTATTAAGATCAATAAAATTTGTCATTTATAACGCTAGTGTTCTGTGACCCTGGTTTTATTGGGTTTGATGGGAAACACCTGTCACTAAACTCTGAAAAAATTAAATTTATTTTACCAAGTAAAATATACTAACATAGTTTGAAAGTTGTATATTAAATTATAATTAAGCTTTATTTAAACCCTTATTTTCATCCATTTCCTTCAGTTGGAAGTTTGAGACATAGATTTAAAAAAGAAAATTATAAATATTATAAATGTTAAACAATTTTTTAAATATAATCTGTGCTTTCATTGATTTTAATGTTTTGTCTAAAGGGTTCGTAATTTCTTATCTTTATTTTTTAAATATTATATATTTTACTACACATCTGTTTTCTTTTCTTGTGATATTTTATAAAATTTATGTTAGTTTTTTATATGAAATGCATGTGAATTATAATATGGGTTTGAATTTGCATGGCAATGATTTTATTATTATAATTGTAACTGAAATGAGAACTTGATAATGATGAGAAAAGATGCATTTTGATTGTGATTAATTTATGATTACATTAATCCTTTCACTTGTGTGTTTCAGAAGTGTTTCTGTTCTCTTTTAAACTAGTCAATCCAATTGTTTTAAAATAATTGTAGTTGATTTATTAAGTTTTTGACATTTATCAAATTTAATGAGGAAAAAAAGTTAAAATATTGTAATACTGTTTGAATCTTTAAAAATAAAATATTTTTTATATTGATCTTATTATTCATTTTATGAAATTATCATTTTAGTTTTGTGCTAAAAATAATTATAAAAGCTCGGAATATTTTTATTAATTTGTAATCATATTACAATTCTGTAGTTACTTTTTAATTTTCTTATGAAATGCTGGCATTAGATAAGCAATCAATAGTTAGGAAACCTATTTGGGAAGGAATACTATAAAGTCAAAATTAGGTTACTGCAAAAAAAGAAATCAAATTAATACTTTATTAATATTGACTAAGCATTCATATATTACAAATTTTTACTATTTATTCTCAGTCTTATTCTCTTTACAAAATGACTTATTATTACTTTATAATCCGGCGTATAATGCACACTTTTAACACCAAAAATAATATCCAAATTTACAGGTGTGTATTATACACTGGGTATAAAAATGATAACTTTAAAAATAAAAAAAGAGTTGAGAATTATGAAATTTAGACCTCTGCATGCATCAAAATACTGTTTATTTTAAAGATATGACTTACTTTATAAATTTAAAGAGTTGTAACTCTAGAAGTAACCCATTTTTCAAAAGCCTGGGATAATATTTGAAATAAATAACTTAAAAACATAAGAGCATTATATACGTACATTTTAGGTTCCTTTATAAAAAAAGGGGTGCACATTATACGATTAATATACATCAAAATAAAAAAATGCAGCTTGAAAGTATAGGTGAATGTTATAGAACTGTGCAAATTATACGGCAGATTTTACAGTACTTATTTTTACTTTTACTTCTACATTTTTGCTAAGTCATCTAATAATATTTCATTAGATAAAAGTACAAAATGTTAAAGCCCATTAAAAGAAATAGCCGAAATGTTTGTTTTTAAAATTGGCTTTTGCTTAAACTTTTTTTTTGACAATTTTTGCTGCCAAAAAATAAAGTATAATAAAAGAAAACTTAGTTTTAATTTGAGTGTTACTTATGTTGCTAAAAGCCTTACATTTTAAAAATGAAGTATTCGTACCTAAAAAAATCTTGTTCCACTGTTAAAAAGTTAGTCAATCAGCAAAAGTGTAAATGGTGCCAATAAATAGTTTGTTTTTTTTAATCCAGAAGAAAGTAATTGGGAATGACTAAAAAGTGCCATGATTCATTTCGTTTTTTCCTTTCTTTTATCTTTGATATTTTGTTAGGGCTTATTTCTTAAATTCTAATGTTTTCATTTTTCTGATTGCTTTCTTGCTTTATTTTGTTCTACTAACAAATGTAACATTTCAAATTTTTAATTAAAAATACACTTTAAAATCATTAAATATACTGTATATTTATTTTAACTTTATAAAGCATTTCATTTATTATATTTCTATATGAAATTATATCTTTATTTTTTAATATACTTTAAAAATCTTTTCTGATATTCTAATTCTTCTCTTTTTTTAGTGCATTAGTGATTCAAGATGTGAAAGAGCAATTGCATCAAATTCTATCATGATCTTGATGTTTGTTTAATATAAATTATTGTACAGTTTTTAAACTTTTTCATTTCCTAAAAACTGATTATGTGAGTTTACCTAAATCTTATATTTGTAAATATTGCTTATTTGTAGCATGTGGTTAATTTAATGTAAATACATATTTCTTTTGAATACTTTTTTTTAATAAAAGTACACTTTAATAAATTACTTCAAGATATCATAATTTTACTGGTAGTTATCAGCATTTTTTTTAAAAAGAAATATATATTTCAAGTTCCTTTGAAGTTAAAACTGTACAAAAGTTGCAGTATATTTTTATGTTGTATATTATTTAAGTTTATAATGAGATCAAAATAATTTGCCTATTTATCTTATAAATAATACTTTTTCCTAAAAAAATTTTCAAATCTACTCTTAATAAATGCTTATATTTGAATTGTAATACATTCTTTCTTCTTTTCATTAGTGTAACAAATGGTTTGGAAATACATAACTTTTGTTTAATTGAGGTAATTTATTTATAGAATATACGAATTAGATTCTTCTATTTGCTCACAAATTTAATTTGATAATTTACAAATATCTTAAAAATTGCTAAAGTCTTCATTTATCCAATATTTTAATTATAATGATCATGATCAGATAAAAAGTGCATATTTGTGTTTTTTTTTAAATGCTATTATAAAATTCAGTTCTTTTAAAAGTTAAAAAAATTCAATCCAGGTCTTTTTTTCCTTAACTATTTTTCAATAAATGTTTCTTTTTCTTTCCTTTTTGGAGAGGCTTATTTATTACTCACTCAGGAGGTACACTAGGCATTGAAATTTTTTTAACATGTAACATGCCATAAATTGTTTACTGGGTTCAACATAGTTGGTTTATAGAATAGTGGTAACAATGTGCATTAACAGTGTTATATATATCGAAAGCTTAAGTGTTCATTCTTTGTTACTAAACTGTTTATATTGCATTGAATTGTAGTTTGTAACAGAAACAAATATTCTCTCATTCTTGTTCATTTATTTATATTAAGGCCTTTTATTTATTGTTCCAAAAGTGAATGATTTTTAAATAAAACTTGAGCATAAAGTATGTAAAAGTATATTCCATAAAGACCTTTTATGAAACTTTAGTGCCTCAATCATTTACGTTGTTGTTGCTGTAATTATATCATAATTTTGCTATGTGATTAAAAAATTCTTTTACTTAAAGTTATTTGAGCTTTGTCTATTCTTGCATTTCAAAATGCATTTTGTATTTTATAAAAAATTTTACTTAAATTTTATTGTGTAATATTAATGAATATGTATCTATATGAGTGAATCTCTCTCTCTGCTTCCAACTTATACATTGAATATCATACCAAATGTCACTGCTGTATAATTTTATGTTTTTGAGAATGAAGGAATATGTGTTTGTGTTTATCCATGTTCAGTAAACCCTCATACATCTTGAATGGATGAAATTAAACTTTCTTTTAATGTGAACAGCTATTTTAAAAAAAACTTGGGATTAATAAACACAAAACTATCATGTTCTAAAAGTGCGGTTTTTTTCCTGATGCATATCATGTTAATAATTCATTGATATGATTGATCTCTTGTACAATTAATTTATTATTTTGATATGTCATCTCAAAATATGTATGCTTTTAAATGTATCAAGTGCTTAGCTATGTATTTTGGCGTATTTTGTGGATTATTTTGTTTAATCCTGATGACATGGACCCCCAATTAGTCTGTATGAGGAACTCCTGTATGCCTTGGGATGAGTTACTTTTTGTGAATACTAAGTTATTTTATACATTCTTGTTCTCAAATATTTTATCTCTTAATGGGACTTAGTGTGTCCAGAATTTTTTCAAAATGCATAATGGTAAAAATATATCCATATATAATTGTCTAAATTTAATAATGTTCTATTTTGTTTAAAAATTAGGTTATAAGTGTTGTCTATCACTTTAAAGCCTGATTTGTTCCAGTTTATTACTGATATTTAAACTTAATTTGATCAATTCATTTGTGATTAGAAAACAGAGAAATATGTACTAATTTTGAGGTATTTGAAAAAAAAAATAATAACTTTGTCAAAAAATCTGAAAAATTTATAATATTTATACTTATAAAAACCATTACCATATATTTAACCGCTTGCCTGATTATCCCGAGTTATCTTGGGTTTGTATATATTGCAGTTAATTATTATCCTGAGAAAACTCGGACGAAGCAGAGCTTGTGAGTACAATTTGTTTTATTATGGTTTTACTCCACTTGGAGGAAATGAAAGGAAATATTTAGCTTTGATTGGTAGTTTTCCAAGGATTGTTGGTTTCGTGATTCTTTTAGCGGGACTGGTCACGTGTTTTCCCTATTATATAGTACACATCGGCTTGTGGATTATTAATGTATAAAGAAGGATAGTTGCATTGAAAAAAATTTAAATAATGGTGATAATGCAAGATAGAGAAAGCGATGATTATGAACAGGTGAACATTGAAAATAATGGAAGTGATTCTTTTGTATATAGCCTTATTTGAGACGATTGTATACCCTTATTAAGACAGTGTTCCCGTAAAAGAAATTCCAGAGATAAGTCAGTAAGGAAAGAGACCAGATACCAGTATACAGAATGTCGGGTATCTCTTTGTGTTGTCCCTTCTTTCAAAAACTATCATACAAAGACTAATATTTCACTTTTTTCCATTTGCCCAAGATAACTCAGGATAGTAAACTTGTGTTAAAACTAAATGCTTTTACACCTGTAAAAAATTAAAAATTCATCTTGAAACCTACATATTTTGTTTTGTTTCATTTCCTTGTATTTAATAATAAAATAAAAAAATGTACTGATTTTTTGCAATTTTTTTCAGAAAAATTTGTAAGGGAAGCAGCAGTTAAAGGTGTTATTGCTTACTATTTTCTTTTAAAAAGTAGAATCAATCTAAACATATTTCCAGATAGAAAAGTCCACCAACATTGATATAGTAATTAGTCTCATACAAAGAGCAGCATATTTTAATATTCTGCAAATTTTTTTGTTGTAATTGCCCCTATTGTTTAGAGCAAACAATGTTTTTGGATTTTGCTTCCTATTTAGATATAAAATTAAAATTAAAATTTGAGTTACAGCTTAAAAAATTTTATTTAAAAACTTAAATGTTGTATTTTCTGAATTTTAAGGATATGATAGGATAATAAGCTATATTTATATATATGTTTCTTATCTTAATATCGAAATACTTTTTTGTATTTGAGCTCTGATATTAAGCAAAAATACCATGAAGTAAACCAAATGCCACCATATACTAATATCGAAACCAAATACCACCATATATTGAAACTGAAACCAAATGCCATCATATATTTTAATAAAAACCAATCACCACCATATGCTTAAATCAAAGCCAACACCATGTACTTAAACCAACACCACCATATTACAACCATTAGTTTTTTATACTCTTACCTTATCTGTTGTCACTAAATACTTAAATCATGGTACAAAACACATTTATAAACCATAGCCCAACACCACAATACATAGGAATCTTAATTCAATGACCTTTTATAAACCACTACCAAACTCAAAAACCATCACCTCGCTTACCTGTATTGGTTTATTCCTTACACTACAGTCAGTAATCAATTATACTCTAAAATTGTAATTCAGTATAAATTATAAAAATGCCAAAAATTTTGTAACAATATTAATATTATAAATATAGTTGTAATTATGAAATGAATATTAAGTAGAAAGAGCTCTATAATTTCATCTAAACTAATGAGGCAACAAAAAAGAAACTTGAGAAACTAAACTCTTATTTGATATTTTAATCAGTCCTCCAAGTGTAACACAAACAACAAGAAAAAAAAGTATCTAAACTTAAATATTTAAATAATCTGTTAAAATTAATTACAGTATAGAAAATTTTGAAACTATTTTATTGAAGCAGGTTATTAAAAAAAATTACAGACAGTTTAAAATAATTATTGTTGATTTTAAGATAACTTAGTGATAGCTTTAAATTCGTATGTTTGAATTGATCCAGTGCTTCAATGCAATTTACATGTTTTTAATTAAAGGACGACTTTTTTAATAAGTGAAAGATTCTCTCAAGGTCGGATTTAGATGACGTGCTCTGAGTTGCAAATTTTGAGGGGTGGCAGCTTTTTATAATTGTTAATTAAAGTGTAAATAAATAGAAAAAATAATACAAAATTGGCACATAAGTGTTCATCAAAAATAATTCGTGAAAAAAAGATGTTTCAAGCTGGGCAACTGATATTTGATATTATCTGGGCCAGGAATTACTGTGGCAGTCTTGCTCTCTCCCAACGTTCGGCGAACTTGGGTATAATTGGGTTTGAGGCAGCAATTTTTATCTCGCCCAGGTGTGTAAATCCGGCCATAAAGATATTTATCTATTTTACATATATTTATCTCTACTTAAATACCTTTCCATTTGGAATATAACTAATGTTCTTATGACATACTTCATTTGCATTGTTTCTTTTATTGCAGCATATCTATCCTTGTTATTAATTTTATGTATAAATAAATAACCTTTTTCTGGTAATATTTCTATAAGGGGGGGGGGGGTCTGCTGAATAACTCAAATATAATTCTACATTTCACTAGACAGTTTCATTTCGACTAGATAGGTCATAATTAAAAACTCGTTAAAATTTTTATTTCAACCACACAACACATTAATTTAAAATAATCTTTTCTGCATTCTTTCTTTTCTTTGAGCATTGTATTTTCTGAACATGATGATAGCGACATATAATATCACTGCTATCCCACAAACGTAAACGGCCTTTCTTAAAAATGAAATTTTAGCTTCTGGTTCTGGCGCTGGTTCAACTTTCACTTCCGGTTGTTCCTCAACCTTCACTTTTGGTTTTGGTGGGGTTCTTTTTGGTGGTGGTGGAGGAGGAGGAGGCTCGACCTTTGCTTCTGGTTTTGGTTCCACTTTCTTTTCGGGTTTGGGCTCCTCAACTTCTGGTTTTGGTTCTACCTTTAATTCTGTTTTTGGATGTACCCTTACTTTTGGTTCTATCCTTACTTCTGGTTTTGGTGGTGGTGGTGGTGGTTGAGGTACTTCAACTTTTACTTCTGGTACATCGTGGGTTTCAGCTATAATCTCCTGAACCTCTTCCACTCTGTGTTGTACTACTTCTTCAACAACTGCGTGACGTTGGTAATGTGGTAGAACTGACAAAGAAAATAAAATGTAAGTCTTAATATACAGATTAAGAGAAAATCCTTTTAGCATGTAATATAATTTTTTTTTCATGAAGTATGCATGCGAAATTTTTATTTAGTAATTTAAATATGTGCGGTCAAATGTAAAAGGTTGTGCATTTTAAAAGAAAATTTTTAAAGGCTAAAAATTACCTATATTTGTGTGAAGGATAACCATAAATTTTAAAGTTGCTATGCAACTTCGTTTGTAAGGGAACCAGTACATATATTTAATGGTTCAAACGACTTTAATATAAGATAAAAATTCAGCTATTTTTTTATCTTATATTTTTTTTTTCAAAATAATCACGTTTACTATTACATTAGTTTATATTTTTCAGTAAAATATTCTAACAGAGGGAAGGGGTCTCCGAAGAAAGATTATCTACATATAAGCACTCATTTTAAGTTTTTCAATAAAATACTTTTGTTAACATTTATTATGCATACTTAATGACGTTATTTCGAAATATCTGTTAGTTTTTAAAGGATTTTCCAGAATCTGTATATTTTGAAATTTTTTTCTAATGGGCTAAATTCATGTGACGTCATAGTCACATGACAACTACAATTCCGTATTTCCAGCCAATCAGTTCATGTGACGTCATAATCACGTGATAACTGCAATCACGCGTTTCCTGCCAATCAATTCATATGCTTCGCTGTTGCCAACTTATGCTTTTTACAGAAACATTCTTTTAAAAAGTACACATTTGTCAATAATAACGTACATAAGTAAACAAAGGGCACTTGATTTTAAAGTATACATATAACTTATAACGTATATAAGAACTTTTTTTTTAATTTGAAAAACGTTTTGGGAGAATCTTGATATTTCAATATCTTTACCCAGTTATCAAATTTGAAATTTTATCTAAATTTTACAATAGAGCAATCAGTGCAAGTCTGACGTCAGTTTTGAATTCAATGGAGAACACGTGACTGCATTTATCATATGACCTTCAGGAATTTAGCCCATTATGATGGCTTGAGGATTTTGAGACCTATTTATTAAAAACAAGATCATTAAAAGAGAGGGAAGGTAAACGTGTCGAAGTATTAGTAAAAAAAAAAAGGATCCATTTCGTCAAATCAAAAGACATCGCCAAATGCTGCGATATGCAGCCAGTAGTGGAAACCACTCCTGGGAGTGTTCGAATACAATAATGACGATGGCTGTATTTGGCGATATTTTTTGATTTCGCGAAATTGGTCGACGATATCAAACGTAAGTACCAAAAAAAATTCTCTTAAAGATATTTTCCAAAAGCAATTATACAAAACAACTCTCTCTAAAACATCACAAAAAATATAGTTCTAAAGAAACTCAAAATTTTAAAATTCTTTCGTTCTATAAAATGGGTTCATTTTACAGAAATAGACTATTATTTGTCAAGCAAAAAATTTGATTTTACAAATATAACGTGTTCATCCAATGTGATAATATAACATCCAACTTAGATTGCAGCATTCTGTGAGAAAGTCAGGTATTCTATTGAATAATATGGTGGTTATATGGAATATTTTTCCTCTTCAACATGTTCTAGTTGAATTTGTAACAGCTGTCATCCTTTTCAAACATATTAATACAGTCGCTGATATGGTGGAGTGTTGGCAATGAAACGGCATTGGCTGTAGTTTTACCAGTATTTCATAAACTTGCCAGCCTGCTTCAGCCAGCATTTTCAATATGTAAATATTTTTATTATGGTGGTAATTGGTTGACACATCTGTCTGCGCAGTTCAAAAAATCTCATTCAATTTAATTAATGAATATTTCTAAAAATTTTATAAAAAAGTATCATTTCCCCAAAATGTATAGTATATTTCATATGATGATATCCATCTCTACTCTTACCTGAACATATCGGTCACAAATTCGGTGATGAAACTTTTAAAGTAATGCGCGCCATTTTATTGCTATTCTTGTTAAAAATTGCCATCTCGGATAATGCTACTGCTACACAAACTGACGACAAATAATTTTAAAAAAGATGACAGATTCTGTTGCTAGTTACAATTACTATGTGTACTTAAAGAAAAGGTAGTCTCATGATCTTTTATTTTTAGAAATTATTCATATTCTATTAAATAACTTTTTTTCATACAACGGAACAATATATTCTCCATCATAGGTGCTGATGCTGTAATCAGCATCGAATATAAATATTGAGACTAAACCGTCATGTTTAAAATCTTGGTAAAAAAAAATCTTTATTGAGCTACTACACCAGTTCATATAATCAACTTCTGTGTTTTCGATCCTTTTTTCCTTTGTACTTCTTGAAAATGACGTAGGCCAAGTACAGTACGACTGCTATACCGCCGAAGTAAACGATTTTTCCGAATAATGAATCAGATCCCGCGGCTTCAGCTTCTGCCTTTGCGGATGCTTCAACTAAAAGTTGTAATACATTGAAATATCTGCTTTCTATTGAAATAAAACATTATACACAGAGCCAAAGAATGGCTTGCCAATAGCGTCTAGTTAGCAATGTTGGGGAAAAAAGGTCATGCAGGATATATAGGTAGTAAGCATCAAATCATGCTGATGCATTTTAATTCATTAATTTATATAAAACAACTTAGTAAATCTATATGTAAAAGCTATACAGAGCTTGAAAATTTTAATAATCCAATTACATTAAAAGAATTTTGTAGATGTAGTTGAACTTTCAAGTCAATCTTGTAATTGTCTCTTCAAGTACAATAATTCATTTTAAGAACATTAGAATTAAGAAATAAAACACAGCAAGTATTAAAATGGTCGATTATTAATTCCTAAGTTGGATTGTCGGAGGAGAGGTTTACAGTATCACCTTAAATTTTCATTTATTTTTAATTTTTTTCCATGAGTTTGTGCTATTATAAAAGAAAACATATTTATGAAAATAAAAGAATTGATTCTTGAAAATTCAGATTTCTGTCAAAGGTCGTTCTTAAATTAAATTAAAAATCAACCACAGAATTCTGTCTCGTATTTCTCAAGAATTATCAAATGGGAACTATTTAATTCAAATATATGTCCTTTTATTTATTTATTTTTTCCTTTTCTTAGAAAAACTAAGGTTTTTTTTTTTTGCGATATGATTCAAAGATTAAAAGGGAAAATAGCATTTAAAAAACTGCGGTACTTGAATCAAAACTAGATCAACTGTAGTAATTATTTGACATTAATAAGCTTCTTTTTTGTTAATAATTATGTTACTTTATAAAGTTACTGTTATAAAGGAAGCACTAAATATTTATTTAATTTTCTGTTTTATATCATTGTAATTAACCAAACGATAAAAATATACCCTGTAATCTTCAAATCTCAAGTTTATTACTCCATTTTTAAATAATAATTTATCGATATATGTTTAATTGTTCTATTAACTCTGCAGACGATTTTTTTAAAAACGTATTAGAATTTAAAAATCAGTTTGACCCAACGAACTATTTTTAATACTAAAAAATTTAATCTCACATCCCTGATGTTTCGAAACTTGCATTCGAAATTTTCCGACTCCTTACACTAAACTGTCCTTCAAACCGATTCCGGATCGAAATGATTTAACTCTAGTTATTGGACGTATTGCAGTTTGAAAATGGTTGGTGTGTCATGCCAATTTCGCGTCATTTGTTAGATGCTTAGAAGATGCAATAGTTTTAATACGTGAATATACTTACCGAATGGTATCTCCAAAAATTCTGCATGAGGTATGAGGAGGCCTCTGTCTTCCCATACCTAGAACATAAATAAGAAGCAAAACGGATTTCGTAAAATATCTGATTTAAGATAACATTCCAAGTCAATTCCAAGCAATAATAATACCTTCAAATTGTGGCAACGTGTAAGAGTGAATAGAATTTTTTTATCAACAAACAATAGATGATTTTGCAGATAGTAAATAGTATTTTAAATAAATCCAAACAAAATATAGTTAGATTAGTTTTTTCCTACTGGAGGGAAAGGCTAAATCTCTTGAGGTAGTAATGTGCATAAACTAATATTTTTGTACATATTTGATAATTACCATAAAATTCCAAGAGTGCTTATAATGAATCAGTTAAAGTTCACTTCAAGCAACTATATTCTGTTGTCCACTTTCTCTAACACAATAATTATATCAACATTTAATGTTTTTATCATCTTTGATTTAATACGAGTTTAATTATATTGCCACACATTATAACCTTTATTGTTATTATTATTGGAAACAGTTTTAATATGTAAATCTACCTTCTAGAGTCTGAATTGTGAAATTATACATATAAAACATACATTTTTAGTTGTTGTCGTGTTTGACAGTGTTGCCAGAGCCTGAGACAGGTTAGGCTTCTACACGGTAGATGGCGGCACCACCTAAATCTACCTCCACTATTTAGGCATGACCTAGAGGAGAGGGAAATATTCTCCAGCACTCTGCACCCGTGGTTTCTGTTGCGACCGCCCACAGGACTTTCGGACCCTCTGATTCAACGAGCGCGTACTCCGTGTGTATTCGAAAGATATTTGGTGGGATTGGGCATCAAACCCATGCCTTCCGGTCTGGAGTCTCTAACCACTTGGCTACCCACGGCCGAAAACGTTTTTAGTTTTAGTGGAAATAAATTTATTCTACTCTGTTCTTTATAATGAAAACTGATTGCTGGAGTGTGCACACAGATTACTTTTTTCGGGGGAGGGGGGGGGGTATATTTTAAAAAACACGTCGACGAAAGCGCTGATGTGTAATTATCATGGTAAAATACTTAAAAAACCTATTGGGTCTGGAGGGAGAGTCGAGCTTCTCCAAAACCCACCAGCGGTGTAAGCCCCTGATTGATTGTGTAAAAATTTCGATTCCTAAGATTTTCTCTAGTAAGTGTTATTACATAAAATAATGTTTACCCTGGATTTAAGTTTTCCCCAATCTTCTTATTATTTTCTACCCCTAAAATCTTTACTTCGGAGGGAAAAATTTTTTACAAATAGTTTTAAAGTAAAGCTCAGTTACTTCAAATAATCGACTGTCAATATTCCCACTTTAAATTCTTTCCAATAAAATCATATTTTCAATAGCAACGGAAATAATTTGCCTACTCACCTTTTCTGGAATGATGTTATCCAAAGTAGTGATAGAAACAATATCGTGATTATCTGCAAGAAAAAGAAAAGGCAGTTTTTCGTTGATTGATAGCAATTAAAACAAAAGAAACGGCATACAAATTTTCAAATAAGTATTTCCTTGCACACGATGTGTTTCTGGTATATTTTAAAAGATATAATATAAAATTATGCATCTTTTATAATTGCTCCGTACCTGAGTGTTCTCCTGTGCTTGCGGAAACACCAAGAAAGTATCCTGTGGGTAGGTGAACTCCAACAGCTCGGAAGCACTGAGTCCAGGTTTCCGTACCTTGGGTGTCGAGATAGACCTGTACAAATGTTCAATGTTCTTAGAATAGTTCAGATATGAGAGTATATCATTACAAAAAACTTAACATTTCATAAATATTGTGTGTCTGTTGTAATAAATAATGATCGCAATATTTTTACTATTTTTATAATTTTGGGGGGGAGGAGGGGAAAAGAGTTGTATACTCGAAAAGGCCAATGCAATGCCAGGCGGAACGCAGGGAAAAGAAACCTATTTGACAAGGAAAAGAAGGGGAAGAAATTTCGGAAAAAAGAATGTTAATGACATAAATATAGAAATCACTCACATCGCACTTATACCCACATCCAGGTGTCGAGAAGTAAAGAGGATATTTCCATGGTGATAAAGTTATACTTTCGGCAGGACCCCGTGCAACGCCGGGCTAAGCGGGGGGAAACATATCTGTCCGACGGGGCAAAGAGGGGGAAGATGTTTCGAAAAAGGGAATTTTAATGATATGAATATAGAAAGCACACAAACACATCAGGAAGTGCTGACACCGAGAGGGAGGAGAAATTTCTAAGGCAAAAAGCTGTACACTTGAAGAAGCCCGTGTAACACCGTACCATGCAGCTAATTTTTACTTATTTTTTTGCAATTATATTAGTAACTAGTTTATATGCGTAGTAAATGCCAAACATCGGAACGATGAAAGGCTTCAGCTAAATTAAAAATAAAAGCATTGCATTAAACTTGGAAAAACGTAATATTTTATTTAAAATCTTCAATATTTACCATTTGTTAGAAAAAGATATATTATATTAAATTTTCATGCGCAATTAATCCCCCTGTTAAAGTAAGATGAACATTGTATAATCTAAAAAATTAAATTAGGTATGGAAGTATGGAAGACGTCTTTTTCGACTATGTGATCAGTATTATCAGTCCGATGTCAACGGAAAATTACTTCTATTACATTCTAACAAGACTATTTATTATCATGAAAAATGGTCACATATGAAGTTATTGGTTTCTAATAAATTAATTTAGGTGTATTTTGTAATAAAATATAAAATCAAAAAAATTTTTGTAGATGAATTGTAGACATATTACTATTTGTTCACAGAGAAAGGTTCCTTAATTTTTTTAACTTGTGAACTTTCTGTGTCCCCGAACGTTCAGTATATGGACCTCCATATATACATATGTACAAGGGTTTGATATTAAGTTAGGGACGCGTTTTAAGGCATGGGCCAATTGGGCCCAGAGCCTCTATCTCAATTAGATCATGATTCGAATAATTTTAATCGCAAAATGTTGTCCCCGGTCTTTATTATCCAAAAAACTATGAATTTTGAACAATATGCCAAAACTGGCAATGGTGGAAAAACTGTATTATTATGTCATATCCGTATCTAGGCCTCGGGTCACCACCGTACACCATCCTTACTCATTTGATCCAGGGACGTCTTAACCCTTCTTGAGGCCCTGGACCCCTACATAAATGTAGACCCCCATCTATGACCCTTAAAAGTAGACAGTACATAGCATACGTTGTCATACACTCGTACAAACAATAACCCGAAAAAAATCAATGTTCATGATTTACAATCGCTCAAACCGACTCGACCGACTGTGACCTTTTGACTGAATGAATAATAAATGTGTATGGTAGTAGGGCCTAGGCCTGGACAACGGCCATCACATGTAGCCAGTTGACTTATTGTCCAAAATTTCCAGTGTTTCGGAAAATACAACAGGAAATAACATTTGACCGTTGAAATTATTAGAATTATGATCTTATTAAAGCTGAGTTGAGAATGAGACGAGGCCCAGTTGACCTATGCCTTATGACGTCCCTGATTTGATCAAAAGATGGCAATCGGTTTTAGAGATTGTGAGTCACGCACACGTTACGGGTCACCGTTTTTGCGAGTATGTGACAACGTATGCTATATATGTATATTGTCTACTCAAAAAGGTCTCGAGTGGAGCTTACTTAAACATGGGATTCTAAGGCTTCAAGAAGTCTTGAAACGTCCCTGTAAAGAGTACTAGCAGTATCTGCGTATTTCTATTCTCACTGGCATATTCTGAACTAATATGGACAGCTGCTTGAAGACATGCAGTGAGTGGGGACATACGATTTATACTCAAAAGTATTATGAGATGTCTTAAAAGTAGGAACTAAGGTAAAACGTAATAATATGTTTAAAAAGTAAGAACAACGCTCTGGATGAAAATTAAAATTGCGCTAGGTCATGTTGCGCAAGACCTGGGGTCTCCGAACTATGCCTCGCGGATCAACACCGGTTCATGAACATCAACAATCCGGCCGATTATGTATATTTTTATTAATTATAAAAAATTACTGAATTCCTATTATATAAATATACTTATTAATAGATTATTGTTCTTTAATGTATACTTTTTCCAAGACATTTTTGCTAGTGAAAAAAGATTAATCCACAAAATAATAGTTTGATTACCGATGATTTAAGATAAATGGCTTCACAGGTATGTATTTTTGTACTGAATCAATTATTGTCACTATTTAATTAATGATGTAAAAACAATCTATCAGATCCGGCGCTTCATGCAATTATTTTCCTCTCTCTCCTTCCATAAATTTTCAATTGTGTTCTTTTATGTGATGTTTTTAAGAGATATTCTTCTATAAAGATTATTCGAAATTATATACGCACCTTATATAGTTGTAATTCGTCAAAAGCGAAGTTGATTTGTTCATTTTAAATAAAAGTTGAATTGTATATACGAAGTGTGATAAAAAAATATCTCATAATAACCAGATTCCTTTCGTAATTATGCATCTGTTATCTGTGCTATCATTGTCTGTTCTAATATGCAGCAACAGAATTGCTTTAAGCTCTGGTCCTTGTGAAATCGAGGAAGATTATTGGCTGCGGCAGTGACAATGCCTGTTTCCTAATTGGATGAAAGACTGGATATAGATGCTTTTTGAGAGGGTGAAAGTGATGTATACTAACCGTGAGAACATCTGAAATGTAAGAGATGGCAAGTTTGGTTGGCCATTCCAGATTTCTTGCTTGCAAGTGGCATCCACCGACTTGACCGGCTGTACCCTGCTCATCGTGATGGTAAGGGAAGGAGCCATTGTTTACCACTGCGGAAAGATAAGGATGTCTGTGCTGAAAAAGGAAGAAGAACAAATGTCATCTGTCATTAATGTGCCTCAACAAATTTTCTCGGAGTACATTATCTTAGAATTTGCTTTAATTCTAGCACATTTTACTTGGATACATTTTTGCACACAAAGAAGGTAGCGTGTATGCTTCCTATACAGTATGAAAACTTTATAAAGTCTTCTATTGGGTCAAAATACTCTTGAAATAGGTTTAGAACTTTAGTTATTACAAACCACTGAAAAAATTCATATTCTCTAGTCATTGCAATTATTAAATAAACAGTATCAGGTAACAATTTTTGTGAAAGCATACGAAATGAAAATTTCATTTGCTGCGTCTCTTTCACTGATTTACTAATTTGTTATTTTCCGTGATCATAAATGATTCTGAGAAACATTTTCGTAATATTTATTGTAAATAATTGACCCGCTATCATACACCAACCAGCAACCCCCCCATTAATTAAACTTCAAATCACCTATGTTTTATTCCACCCTTAAATATGCTCTCAATGCTTCCCAGTGGAAGGCAAAACCAATTTTCGAATTTAAGTTTGTAGTGAAAGAATTTACATGTTAAAAGAGCGTCGAACAATAATCCTAAAAAAGTTTGAACTTATGCTTTCAAACTAGATTACTATTTTTATTTTTATTTAGTTGGCTCACATTTCTAGGTATTTGTTATAAAGTAACTAAAACATAAAACGAATGTAGTTGAAGAAGATATTATATATGGAGCTGTTGTATTATAACTAAAGTGTGTAAAATATTGCGTTTTTTTTTTAAATTTAAAAACAAAAAATTTAATGTTATAACTTTGTTATACGTTTGTAAGAATTTCAAATAGATTTTAAATATTTTTATTGTATTGACGATATTCGATTATTTTCAAATAAAAAAATACTTGATATGGATAAAGTAAAGAAACAAAATTTACCGAAAGGGTCAAACTACATTTCAAAGCATTTAAAGAATTTGATTCGTTTTGTGTGTGTGTGTGTGTGTGTGTGTGTGTGTGTGTGTGGTGTGTGTGTGTGTGTGTGTGTGTGTGTGTGTGAACAACTTAGGTTTAACAAAGACATAAATTACAATAAAGATATTATCTCAGAAATCTTATTTGTTTCAAACTTTTTCACTTTTTTATCTATATAAATATCCTTTCAGACCTAATAGTAATTCGATGTATTTTTGTCATGCAAGACCAAACGATTTTCGATTGAAGATTTCGAATTTGGAGTAAGACTAGTTTTTGCTATGTTTAAATAAATTCACTTCGTTAATAATTGTTACATTTAAACGGGAAAAAATAACTTTTTATTTTTTTTATTTTTTATTTTTTTTTTATTTTGGTTTTTGTGTTTCGATGTAATAATATTTTTTTTATCGGATAGACACTTTAAAATATATTTTTTGTTTATTTCTTTTGATTTTGAAATCAAATCAAAACAAATAATTTTCTGCTTCACTGTAAAAGCCTTTAAAAGGTATCACGATTGATTTTTTTCCGTTACAGTCTATTAAATAATCGAGCCCATGTAATGATTCAGTTTTAAGGAATTATTTTCATTGTGATACTCTGTTGCTAAAAAAATAACGTCAAAATTGCCTGCATTGATATAGTCAAAAAATTTTTTAAAAAAAGCTTGGATCTTAAAATAAGAAGCAAAATGATATTCTGCAAAATAAGGAGTTTTGTTATCCATATAAATTTCGTATCTTTATTTAATTCAAAATCTTCCACAAGTAATATTTTGTTGAATTAATTTTGAAGTGAAATGAATAAATACACAAATAAATATTCTAATATAGATAGATAGAACAAAATTTCGCGTGGAAGCTTTTTTTTTAAAAAAGCATATTTATGTTGTATAAATATATATCGAAAAAAAAAGCAACTTGTTTAAAAAACAATATATGATAGTGTAAAAATTGCCCCTTTTCTTCTTCTTAGAATATTAAAAGAAATTAAATTTATAATGATAATTTGATGCAAACTATCATTTAAAAGCTACATTCGGAAATGAAGCATGATGAATGAAAAAATACTAATAATTGAAAAATGAATGAGACATTTCAAAATAAAGAGTAATAGTATTGCCACAAATATGTTCTACATAAGAAATGATTGTACGTTGTTACTCAAAATATTAAAGGAAATATTTTGGCTCAATGAAATTTATTTCAATATTTTAAGTACAATTCAGTTTGAAATGAAATTTACTTACGTTATGAGGAGCTGCTGCATTTTCGACTGTATCAATGAAAAGACCAAGTCCAGAGAAATAGTCTTTGGATCCAAAAACATGTCCTGAAATATAAAATATTTTAATGAAAAAAGTGAGTAAAGCAGATGCATTTTAACATTGTCTCATGATGAAGAAAAAAAAAAAAGAAAAGAAAAAGACTAACCTGGTGTAAGACGTTCTTTTGCGTACCAGAAAGCCATACCATTTCCATTAAGATGAACACCTTTGCCATGAATATGGAATTGTATGTGGAATTCCCAGTCGTTACTCATTAATGGCTGCAATAATAATGAAAGGGATAAAGAAAACTGTTTTATCTTGCGGAAGCTAAAAGTACTGTTTAATCTTTATAGATATCCATCATCGTAACTTATATCCAGTAGAACGTCGTTTATCCGAACGTTTATTATCCGGAGCGTCAAATATTCGGACCAAAGTCCGGATACGTTTTCGAACAATGCAATGCTCAACAGTTGTTTCGCGTACGGCCAAAAGTGAAGCGAAAAACCAAAGTTGAGGGATATTTGGGGGATTTCAGTTGTGTGATTTGGTAAACATCTGTGCATAATATTAGGTCAGTTTGTTTCCGAGTGAGAGGTGTATACGTGCTCTTTTATTGAGTTTTGTTGATGTAGATACCTGAATGGCATGCGATGCAGAAGACTGTGGATTTCAAATGCTAAAAGATGATGAGATTGTGACTTCCGTGCAAAGAATCCAACCCTGTCGACGATGAAACGGATGAAGATTTGGACAGCCACAACAACAACGAAAGTAGCAAGGATCCATCAAATACTGAAGCGTTTTCTGCATTAAAGACAGCCATGAACAACAATCAGAGTGCTGTCCTTCTCAACTACTACTGCTCAAGAGAATCAGGGACCTTGCAGCGAAAAAATGAAGATGAACAATGGTACACCGAAAAATGATTATTTTCCACAATAAAGGTAAAATTGCGACATTTTTCACCTATTTTGCTTTTTCTTTAAGCGCGTTTCCCCCATGTGATGATTTCCAATATTCGTATAGTGTCCGGTTTCATATACTGCATAGATCGCATTCGGTTTTCGGTTATCCGAACAATCGCGTATCCGAACATTATCCGATCCCAAATGATTCGGAAAAAAGACTACTGTATATATAAAACGTTCTTAATTGCCTTAAATTCCCGTTCCTACATTGACCACTTTAGCCAAGTGGTCATGCTCAAGAATTGGTGTTGTCGAGTGTCTGGTTCCAGACCCAGCACCACTAAAGATCCAACGTGTAGAAAGATTGATGCGTTCCAATTTCTCTAGGCTCAAATCTTCACGTTTGAATGATATAGAAGTTTGGAGAACAAATCAGGTCTCGTCCTCGTCACTTGTCTTTGGTTCGAAATGACGAGGTTCAACGCCAGTAGCTCTCGAGTTTCTTTTACGTGCGACGTTGATAAACTTATCAATCAGTTTCCTGCATAATTCTCCGCTTAGTTTAAAAGAATGGGATGCAAACTCATGATGGAATTTAAAAAATAAAACTTTATTGCTGGAATATTTTCTGACGTTATAAAAAGAGCAATATTTCTTAAAAATATTGTATTATTGATTTATGTTTGTACCAGTCCCTATACCGTGCTCAGTAATTTTTATACTATAGGATATTTTTATCTTGCTGTGTTAAAAAAATACACTCGGTCACAAAAAAATACATGCGCCCAGAAGGAAGCGAGCTATCATGAAACTTAACATACTTATAGTGCATGAGGAGAAAAGCAAATGATTAAAAAATCAGAAGAAATGATTGTTTTATTAAGATGAAAAAGGTTATACACTAGTGAGTAGCAAATCCACCTCTGGCAGCTATATAAGCCAAAACACGGTGTGGCATTGAATTAATTAGGTCACCTATCACCTCCTGCGGAAGATCATGCCATAATCTTTGCTGCAGGGCAGTTTATTCCAGGATGACTGCAGTTGCCTTCCAAGCACGTCCTAGATGTGGTCAATTGGCGGGAGATCTTGTGACCTGGAAGGCCCCGGAAATACATCATATCCTTTAAGACATTGTTGGGAGAGTTGTGCAGTATGTAGAAGAGCGTTGTCTTGCTTATAAATGGTACCCGGGCGACTTGATAGCATAGGAAGTACAACTGGCGTTAAAGTCTTGTCTACCTAACTGCGTGCCATTAAAATGCGTTGAAGGATGACTAGAGGTGATCGAGTGTCCAAAAAATATTTCCTCACATTGTCACATTTTGCGTAATCACCGTATGCCTCTCATAAAAAATACCAGATCGGACAGTTGGCCCAGCCGCCTCCACAAGCGTATTCGCTGGTCATCAGTATTGAGACAGAATCGGGATTCATCGTTGAAGATCACACTCCTCCAATCGTCACACTCCAGCTGTCTGAGGTCGGTAAAAATCTAATCGACACTGCCTATGATGTGGGGTGAGTGGTAAGCGTCTTAATGTTCGTCGGCTCCTTATTCCTGCGTCAGACAGTCATCTCCGAATGGTTTCCCTTGATACCACCGGATGTCTGGAAGGTGGTTAAAGGCTTCGAACCGATTCCAGCGACGTTCTTGGTAAGACACACGCATTTGTCCTCCTGGAACACCCTGACTCTACACGACGGTAGACTGCCCTTTCTGTGATCCATTGTTGCCTACACCTGAGCAACTATCATACCGCTCTGACCGAGGCGGCGGCCGATACGCTTGTTCGACAAACCTGCTTCTCTGAGGCCTACTATACTCCCCCTCTCGAACTTCGACAATTGTTCGTACAGTCGCCGGGGACGTTTCCGAGGCATCTCTAGTCACAATACTGTTCACCCGAGTCAACAGATTTATTTGATAACCTTACGGTACGAGCAATTATGATTTTAAGCGCTCCCGGCTGCGCATTTCATATTGAAATGGATGTCCCGAGTTATCCATTAGTGTGAGAGGGTCAGAAGGAAGATTAGCCGTATTCAAAACAAACTCTATTTATTCACAATTATCAACAACGACACAATTTCAATATCCCAACCTAAGAAATGCGCCAATTACCAAATATGTGAAGCAACAGGGAGGTAGAAGAGATATTAGAAGTATTAACAATAAATCGGATCACTTACGTCTAGGCAATACACCTTCTAATTCAAATCGTTCTAATCCAATTTAACACCTAATTGACCAAATCGTCAATTTTAATATTAATCAAATAAGCTACGAATTGTTCTCGCCTAGCTTTACATTAATCAATCACTTCAGGAGTCTAACCCCTCTCTACTAACTCGATAGTTTAATCTTTATATGCACGTCTTAATTTACATAGTCACACCTTCTTCTTCGGAGGAAAGTTTTCAATAGAATAAATTTTAAAGACTCATTATTCCCCAAGAGGACTATTAGTAGGAAGAACGCGAATAGACCCGTTATAATATGCGCAAAGCGCGCTGACCCTTGTCTCATTGGTGTCGAAATTTTAATCATTTGCGTATTTCTTACAAGACTACATTCCTGCCAAGTTTCGTGATAATAGTTCGATTTCTTATGGGAATATATATTCTTTTGTGATAGAGTGTAGATATTTATTGGGTGTGCCTAGAATTTAAGGACATATGCCTTACGGCCATAAGATCTTCTAGCAGAAATTGTGTTCCAAATTTTTTCACTCCTTTCATGCAAGAAATTAGTCTTCATTCGTGTAAAGTTTGCATTGTGTGCCAAATGTTAATATTTGTTTATTGAACTAATTTAATTCCCAGAACGAGAAGTAAAGCTTCCTGAATTAAAGATTAAATTGTGTCAAAGTGGCGCAACTTACATAGTTGTTCCAGATGGCGCCTTGTGCGGATGCCTCGTCTGGTGTCAATCGGATGGCAGTTTCTGCAAGATGGGCAGTTCCAGACAAATCCCAGTGAGCAAGATGCGCGTTGGCAGCTAAAAAAAAAGAATCATCATTTTTATACAGATGATAACAATATACTTTTCGTAATGATATAAAGTAATACTAAATTATTGTATTTTTATTTTGTTTATTCATTTCTATAGAATTAAATGTTTACTAAACAATTTCAAGTCTTTTAATTAGTAAACGTTTTGTAAAGCTTGCTGTGTATATTCTCTGTAAACAGATGTGATGTACACAATTTTTGAATTAAAGCTCTTATCTGCAAGTTGGGGAACATAATGTTAATTCTAAGGAATTATTGATATTTTTATGTCCATCCTAATAATTTATTTGTTATTTCCCAGATCTTTAAAAGTATTTTAAATACTTTCCAAAAATGGAAGTAATAAATTATAGTTTAAAAAATTAAAAAACATACTTTTATAGTTAATCGAACTAAGTCGTAACTTAATCTTTTAGTCGCCATATCTAAAAATGGGATGTGAAATTAGTCACCAGATGGGATCTGAAAATGGGAAATTGTTAATCCTGATGATCCTGATCAGGACAATGGAACAAAATTATTAAATTATTGTATTGTCATCGGTCCTGGAAAAGCGAGCAAAATTTCGAATTAATCTGACTTTTTAAAGTGGGTAAAAATATTGAGTTCAAAGATTCCGTTCCATACAAGTGAAGCTTACAAAAGGGTGTTAACTAAAAATATAATCAACAGATTGAAGACTTCGTTATTTTTTAGTTTTTGGATACATATTATAACATTCAAATAAATACAATAAGCCAAAATAAACATAAAAATTCTACAAGAATATTTAAAATGACAGGAAGACGAAAGACTTAAAAACAAAAAACTTTTTATCTTCGTATCATATCATGTTGTATAGATTTATTTCATTCTTGATTCTTATACTATAATCTAACATTTAAATGGGGAATAGAAAAACATAGACATGTTTTAACCATTGTTTTTGAAGGCTTATTACTGAGAAATTTTATTATTTGCTCACAGAATTTTATCTGAAAAGGGGGGGGGGGCCCTTTTACGAATTAATTTATCGAAATAAGTGCATATCAGTGCCTATATATTCCTCCCGTATAAAACAATATATTATTAGTTTTAATATCAAAATATAATAAAACTATGCATACTATTTTTGGGGGGTATTTTTTTTTATTTCTTACAGCTTTAAAATATATTTAGAAATCTTAATTTTCAATGAAAAACTTCACGTATTAAAAGTCCTATGATTCAAATTGATAACCAAATGTCATCAAATACTGAAATAAAATCCCCTTGATATCTCCTTTAGCGTTTTAAAGGAAGACAATTATTTAAAAAAGTAATAAGTAACAGATGCAGAGATATTGAGGCTCATATTTTTCCTGTGTTTTGGAAATGCATGATTTATGATATATTTTCTAAAACCTATACAAAAATGTAAATTGTATGCATGAAACAATACAATAGACTTCATTAGTTGAATAATTTATTCTATTTCCTTGGAAAATCCACTTATAAGTGATATTTTCTATAGCAGAACTTTTTTACTTTTGCATTATTAAAGTACAACACTATTAAACAAAATTCTACAGGTTTTTTTTTTGTTCAATACCCAAGTTGATATTGGAAGAAAACTTTTTATTTTTAAAAGCATTAAGTTATTAAAAGATCTAATAATTTACCAATTAAATCATTCAGTATTCTTGAAATAATTTTCTTTTTAAGTAATAATTTATCTGTAATTTAAATTATTAATATTAATGGAGAGCAGTAGATCACACAAAATTTTTTTAAAGGGGGTGGGGGTTGAAAAACCCCCAACTCGTATCATACCTCAAGACAACACCAATTGATTCTTCTGATTTTGTCAACAAAAATAGTAAAAAATAAATTATTGAATAAATAATTAGCATTGATTATTAAAATAAATTGTTAATTACAAGTACTTAATTAAATTTTACGTTATATATATATAGGATTATCATCAATCAAAAAAAACTCAAGGGCTTTGTGGGTGTTTAGAACCCTAGGACATCCCTCTTGTGTGCGCCACTGATGGAGATGTCTATTCCACCGATTTTGGAGCAAGGACAGGCGAGCGGCAATTCCCAAACCCAGCCTTGACGGGGAAGGGAATGTGAGTGAGTGAGTGAATATTAACGTCGCACTGTTCAGCTACACGAGGGCTTTTGGCGACGTAATCCTGAACCATGGTCAAATGACGAGGACGACACCTGAGCTGGCACCCCCTCTCCTAACTACCACACCAACGGGAGGACGTTTGTGCTCTTGACAGATTTAGCGTGCATCGCTCCCCTACACGGCGGGACGAAAGTGGAACTGGGCTCGAACTCATGACATGCCTGCTATGGTCCGATACCTTGACCACTAGTCTACCGTGGCCTGACGGAGAAGTGAAAGGAGGTAGAGAGAGAGAAAGAACTCTGCCTTCTTATACATAAAACGAATTTTTAGCCTCTTGGCAATGACGCGCGTTTAAATGTTTAACGTAAAATAGTATTTGTTCAATTGTGTGTCCCTCTTCATTAACTGTTAGAATAAACAGTTTTGTTTGTTAACTCTTAGTCTTTATTGGTTTATGAAATAAACCCATTACCCATAATCATTCCATACATATGTATGCGTGCTCACAATGAAAAAACTACATGCTTAATATCTTCAGATTTATGTAGTTTTTAATTTTTATCCATAAAGAAATTCTTAACAAATATATTAATCAGAAAAATAATTAACAATATTTTTCAAGCAAATAACTTTATTTTATTTTACTCATTTATAAAAGGGCAGCGCCATAGATTTATATATATATATATATGTATAATGTAGAGAGAGATTCCCTAAATCTATCTAACCCAGGGGTGGGCAAATAACGAACCGCGTGCCACATGCGACTCACAAAGATTTTTGTTTTTGTTTTTTTGAGGGGCCTGCCAAGAAGGTCAGGAAACCAAATATAGTGAAAATGGTTTCTGTATTTGGGTCGATATATATTTGTGAGTAAAGTTTTCTTGCATGAAGATCAACAAGAGTAACTATAGATGCAAGTTTGCTGACATTAACTTGCAGACTGTGATGAGAATTTCAACAAGCAAACTCACTCCTGATTTTAAAAAAAACTGTAGAAAAGTGTGATAGGGTACCAGTGGCGTAAGGTCCACCCCCGTATTGTGGGGGCCCCAGGAACTCTAGGAGGCCCAAAGCTTGATTGACGCAAAGTACGTATTTGGGCTTGGGGCCCTAGTGTTCTCCGTTACGTCACTGTTGGGTACATTTGTCTCATCAAAGTGATTCTAAAATTAAATGTGCTTGTAGCTGTAGACGATATGAAATTAGCACAATAAATAAATTGTATAAAACTGCCACTATTTTATATAAATTATATTGACTGATTTTTATGGTACAATTTATTCCTTTTCTGAGGTACAAAGTAAATTAATGGATGCAATCATTTTAAAAAGAAGCGGTTCTCCTATTTTCTCCCCTTCTACCATGGTCCCTGAAGCCAAATGCCTTCCCCTGATCTAACCTGTTATCCAATGATATCGATGAATTCGCAATTTTCCTCAAGGATGATATATTATGACTGCTGGTAAAGAAATTTTACTAGAATAGCGATTGATAATTACATCAAATATCTCAATGTGAAACTCAAAGTATTCTGTAATTTCTACTTTTCATTCAAAACTTTTCTCAACTACGTTATCCATGAACCTTAAAAAAAATCTTATTATCCTTTTTCATTTTATTATCACACTTACAGTATTAGCATCTGAAACTAAAATAACTGGCAATTAAATAGGTTCTCATAGCACTTTTGACTTCTATGACATCTTACGACTGTTGAACTAACTGTTCACACACGCTAATAAGATTATCTGAAAGTCGTGACTGCCTCTTCACTTGCTACGCTATCAATTGCAGAAACTGATTCAAACTCCTTTTGATTCTAAATTTAGTTACTTTATTTTCCGCAATCATCAAAATATTGAGAGAAAAATTGTGAAAATAGTGCTAAATTTCTATTTTCCAGCGAATATAAAATTCGGCTCGTAAAATCTCTTGATTAATTCTAAGCTGGATAGTACCTTTGGCTTCTAGGTCACTCGTGAACTTTTGAAAAACAAATAAATTTTTACCGGAATATATATACATTTTTTCTTATTATTCAATAAAATCATGACTCTCGATTGTAAATTGCAATTTAGTATTTATGGACTTATTAATATGATAAAAACTTTGTAAATTATAAGTCTCCGTTTTAACACGTTGACTATATTCACGGTTATTTAGATTTCTTTTGCGCTTAAATTATTACGATTATGATTATATTTTAAATTGATTTCCTCTACATACTAGTAACGTTACTACATCCTCTGACAATAAAATTCGGTGAATGATCTGGTAACACTAGCTAAACAAAACTCTTTACGTGCGTTTCGGCAGGCGCCGTTGTTCAGTTCAGCGTCGTTTGTGCTCCATGTAAGACTTGTTAAAAAAGTACTTGCTCTGCGAAGTGGTTCTTAACTGAAAACAGAAAAGTGAAGTAAAAAAAGATCAATTTAAAGTTTTGTTTTAAGCTTGGCAAGACACCGAAAGAAACTTATGCGATGCTGGTACGTGTTCATGAAGATCAAGCACTATCTGTGAAGTATGTGTACAAGTGGTTCACCCGTTTTCGAGAAGTGCCGGGAAAGTGTTTCTGACAAAACCCGTAGCAGATGACCGGCGACCTCTGTCGCGGATTGCTTCTCAGTAATCCCTAAAGGGAAATATGTGTGAACCTTCCCTAACCGAGGGGGGATTCAGTCAGTCTGTAAACAACTTTGGCCGATAACGGACCCCCGAAATCGGTGGGTGTGCCTACCCACAAAACAGTAGTTTATAAATTATATTTAATTGTTTGTGTGTTGTGTGTCGTCATAATAAATGTTTAAAGCGAAAAATAAGGACTGATAATTGAAAACTGACTACGCAGCCAATTCACAACAACCTCTTTCAGTGACGAAAATATTGAGAAAATTAATCACGAAAGATTGTCGATTAACTATGCGCATGATAGCTGATGAACTGCAGATTAACCATGGATCCGTGTGATAAATCGTTTCCCAGTATTTAGGGATGAGAAAAACGTGGGTAATACATAGGGTACGACCCTAGTAAGAACAAAAAGATTCGTGTTTTTTTTTGTTCACAACAATGCTCACCCTCACACAGCCAATATCGTCAAACAGTTCCTGGCAAAAAAAGGGGGTGGTGCAAATTGAACAGCCACCATATTCACCAGACCTTAATCCTCCAGACTTCTTATTCCCACGACTCAAACTCGCTTTGAAAGGAAAGAGATATGACGATATTCCTGACTTCCAACGAAATGTGACGAGTCTTTTGAACTCCATCCCAAAAGAAGACTTTTTGCAAAGTTTCCAGGACATGTATAGCAGATCTCAGCGGTGCATAGTTATAGGAGGTGACTATTTTAAAGGACAGTAAGGTAACTTTCGTTAATATTTCATCTAGCTTAATGTTACAGGACTATTTATCGAGCTTTATTGTCAAAGGCTGTATTTGGTATCGATGAATCGAAAATTTTTGAAATTAATATATGAAATACCAACAAATGTTTTTAAAATAATATAAATGCGTAAGTATAATTAATTTAGCGATTACTTAGTCTGATTCTCAAACGGAAAAAATTGACTTATGAGATATTCTTCAAAAAAAGATTTAATATTTTCTTAATTTCATGTAATTATACCAAAATTTTTTATATTGAAATAATTATGTGGTGTTTTAAAGAATATTCAGAATCAACTATATAAGAAATGTTTAGAAGATTCTTTTATGCAGAAAATCTAAGCTAATAATATTTTGTTATTGAAACCCTGGTTTTTTTTTTTTTAACATGAAATTTTTTTTCCCTTCCATATAAGACAATAAACTCATATAAGAATAAGCTGATTTCGTTTGCATTCATGGATTAAATTTGAATTCTCCGTTAAACATCAAAAACAATCTCCATGGTAACAAATAAAAAGAAAATGCATTAATGTGTACAATCCAAAATTTAAGCTTGCACAAAATCGTTTGTAACTTTTCAGAAACTGAAAGATAAATTTTTTTGATGAAATATTCCAAAGGATTTCTTTCTAGGGTTTTCAGGCTATTCGAAGCTTTCAGGCATGTAAATATATAGAACAAAATATATATAAAAACAAAAATGTTTTCTTGTTAAAAGAAAATGGAGTTATTTATAACAGAATAAAAATACTGCAGACGGATCTTGATTATCTAATTTCAATTTTAAAAAAATGTTTTGGAGAAGAAATTTTGTTAAAAAGCATCTGATAATTTGTCATTATTTTGTTTGGACGATTTTTCTACTTATACTCTTCAAGCTTATCTTCTCGTTTGCATTTAAAATGGAAATTTTAATTTTGAAAAAGGTGAAAGTATTGCATGATTTATTGTAATTAAAATAAGAAATATTTGAACAAATTAAGTAAAAACTATACATCTCTAGTTTTTTAATTTCTTCTTTAACATTTTTTCCCGTAATCTACGTATAATTCCTACTAGTGGTTAAAATGAGCAGAATAAGAAAAAAATCTAAATACCATATTTTTTATACAAATATTATCTAGTATAGTCGGACCTCGAATGAAGTCTCTAAAAATATCGAAAAAAGGTTCATTATGTGGAAAATTCGTTAAATAAAGATCTATCTTTCTATATACTTTATTTTCTAAGTTCCAGGACAAAGTTCATAAAGTAGTTGAATTCGCAAAATAGAGGTTCGTAAAATAGAGGAATTCGCAAAATAAAGTGGTTCGACTACATTTTCTTTTCTTTAATAAGTTAATTTTTTTAGCTTTTCAACTTTGAAGTAAATAATTTATTTTTATATTCGGCAACATTTAAATGTAAAGTAAATAATTTTTTATGTTAATTTCCTTTAAAAGGCCACATTTCTCAAGTTGTTATTAACGAACCACAAAATAAAGGTTTCATTTTTTATTCGGAATAATATTTTTTAAGAATTAAAAAAAAAATTAGAAGCGGAAAACAAGATTGACCTATGAAATTTGCGGAAACTATTTAGAAATTCCATTTTTTTTTTATCTCAGATGAACAGTTTTTCCATCTGGTTCAATAAAAAAGGTAATTCTACTCGATTCATAACAAGCCGATTATATATATGAGGTAGAGATTTTTTTCCCACTTTACTTAAAGTACCTTTTTTAGTTACTTTTATCATCAAATCGAGTTTTTGTTTTAGAATGAAAGAATAAACAGTGCATGTATAGTATTTTTATAAGTACCCTAAATCTGTAAGAAGTATTTAGAACAATTTGAAATAAGCAAAAATAACATAGCTTATTTGCAGCGTTTTATGTATAAGATATTTACTATTTAAAAAAAAAATTGTTTACTCGATAGTGCGAATTAATTGAATTTGTAACTAGAATTGAAACATAATACATGTATCAAATATTAATTCAAATAATATTAATGTAAAAGTTTTTCGAATGAAAAGTATAATAATTCTTAAAAGTAAAATCTTTTGTATTATATTTGTAAAAAAAAAACGACAGAATTAGGCATGTTGCCATATGAAAAGTTTAATTTCTGCACACAGTTTAATTTTTTTCCGTAGAATTGGCTATAAATATTTTTTTTTTCGTATGTAAAACTATGTATAGATAAAAAAAAACAATCCTACATAATACACACAGTCATAAACACATAATTAACATTTGCAATTTATTACCATTGACAATATTGTTGCATATTTGTAGAAACAAAAATATAAATTCAATACAAATGAACTAAAGTTTATTGCTACTATCATCTTCATAGCACTGCCCCCCTTCTCTCAATTTACATGATGTCGCGCGATTTTTATTCGAACTCTCATGAATAATAACGACATTTTTAAATCAGAGAAACGGACAGTGAAATCTGAAATCAACAATTGTGCGTCTTGTTTTCGATCAGATCTCTATAAACCCTATCTTATTGATCAAAGCATTGATTAATATGCTGTAGGAAATAGTAAAGAGCTTCAACAACATTCAGGACATTTCAATTACCCAATACTTTTTTTTTCTCTTCACAGTTCTTATATTATAATTTTTCAATCTCTGCACTATATATATATTTCCTTTTGTTGTTGTTGTCTTGTCTAAGTAGTGCAGTGAAATTAAATGGCACCGAAAGTGTCCCAAACGGCCCTTGCAATTGCAAAGACCTTTGGCGAACAAAGCAATTGATGATCCATGGGGTTTAGGTCAGATATCCGGAGGACAGAACCCGCGACGCTCGGATCCGTAGCCAAATAACATGACCGCTAGACAAAAGTGATCACCCCTGTCCGGAGGCTGCTACCTGGCTTAAGATACTGCTGCAGTATGCTGTGTATGCTTTCCTTTTACATAGGTGATTTATATATAGAGAGACCATTTTATGATACTAATTTCTTTCCAGAGGCGTAGCTATCACCGTATCAGCCGTATTAATGATAAGGGGCCCCAAGCTATAAGGACTCCAACATGTGTAACTACAGTTCCACTAACAGGGCTTCCATATCTAAAAAGGGCCCTGAAGGAATTTTGATTCAGAGCTTACTTCGACAGTGTTCCTTTTTCACTATTTTAAGAATGTCTTTTCAACATGGTAAAACGTCAAAAATTTTAAATATAAAAAAGCTATTAAAACGTAATTATTAATAACTAAGAGTGAGACATGGTCGGTTAGTAGTCATCAAAAGGGTGTCCGTCCAAAGAAATAGTAAAGGGCATCAGTTGATATTCAGAGCAGAAACCTTCGAAGTTTCCAACGCAACTTATGTACTAGGTAATTAATTTACTATCCCGTTGGACAGTGGCGAAACAGCTGGGTTAGACCGAGATCGCTTGCCAGCTGGACAGTCCACATTGATCCAACCCATGAGAAATCTCTTAAACTGTTCCAAAAATCATAAGAATTTTTTTTATATTAATAACCTAATATGCACCCCATCCGGTATAGTGGTTAGTGACCCTGACTGCAGTGCCGTAGGTCCTGGGTTTGAATCCCAGAGAAGGCATGGATGATTGTAAATGTATAGTGCCTTCGCGGCTTGGGGGTACTCTGAAATAGCAGTCGAGCCGCAAGTCCTCTCGTGAGGTTGGTGGAAGGGAAGGAGAGGCGGGAGGTCCCTGACTACCCCTAGGGTGCTCTCCTTGAAAATTGGGGTGGAACCGAGCAAAATCGTACTTTCACCTGCACGGGACTCAAAGCTAAGGCTGACGACAGACGTAAAAATCCAGCCCTTAGCCACGATGAATTTCGTGGGCCTTGATCTGATGTTACTATCAATCAGGTTGCATAAATAACAAAAACACAACAATAACCTAATATTGTAATTGAAATCATGAATTACTTAACTTTACTTTTAAAGCAACTGTTGCAGCTAATGAGTTAAAATGTATATTGTTTAGGGAATGTTTATGAACGTCATGCTATGAAGCAACACGAGAACCTCAAAACTGTTAGAAATATGGTCAAGTGACGAGGACGACACCGGAACTAGCACCTCTTCTCCAACCTACCACATCACACCAAAGGCAGAAAGTTTGTGCCTCGACGTATTGAATGTGCATAGGCTCTTCTACACGGCGGGTCTTCAGCGGCAGAAGGGCTTAAGCTCATGATACACCGATCACATGATGCCTATAATGACTATGCTACCGCGAAATATATATAATTCTGAGAGCTAACAAAGCTGTAAAAAACGGTAAACGATCTTTAAGTGCATTTTTAATGGAGGTAATTATTACTGTTGCCACTGAAAAGTCATAAAACATAAAGTCATAAAGTCTTGCTACAAACCAGTTAAGTCGTTGTTCTCATTGAAGACATAAAGACTTTTTCTTGGAATCGGCTGAATAGCGTGATTTACTGCTTCGATGTGAGTGGACACCTTTTAGTAGTAATTACTAACCTACTAATTTTCAACCCATTCTGAAATTCCCAAGTAATGCTCTCCCCATGTAGGCAGGAAGAATGGAATTTTACAAAATTCCGATTGGAGAAAATACAAATTTTCTGTGATAAAAAAATATTAAAATTTGTATTATTGATTTATGAGAATAGTTTTCTTTTGTTCACAAAAAGGGGAGGATATGTTTTACATTAAGAGGACATGGTAACCAAATGGTAATGATCCCGAACTCGTGGCCGGGGCTGCCCAGTCGCGGGTTCCAAACATATTGCCCCTGAAGACCAGCTGTGAAGATGGGCTGATGCATGTTAAATCTGTCGAGGCTAAAATATTCCCCGTTCATGTGGTGAGGAAGTTTGGAGAAGGAATACTAATTCAGATGTCGACCTAATCACTTAATCATGGTTCAGTATTACGTGGTCCGTCACCAATAGCCCTGGCATTGTTTCTGTGAGAGCGACATAAATACGTTTTAAATTAAAAAAGGAAATTTTTTCTTGTTGAAAAGGATATTGAAAATTAAAATAGAATGAAGGTTATATCAGATGTGATCTTTATAACTTAAGAAAAAGGTTTCGTCTTATTCAACAAGAATTTTTTTAAGAAAAAATATAGCTTTTTAAAAAAAATTGAGAAAATAAAATACTATGTAAAACGTTAAATTGGCGTGTTTTGTTTTAGTGTTTTTCCGAAGAAATTTCAAGCATTCAATACATATTACATCAAGCGGAATTATAGAAGTAATATATAAAATACTTTATATAGCGGTTCATACATAAAAATAATGTTTTTCTATTTGTTCAATGCAAGTCCGATACATTTCCCGAACTTTGAATTATTTTTACTATAGTTGAAGATGTTACAATGAGAGAGAAATGGAAAAAAGGTGAAAAAGTAAATGTTATTTTTCTTTTTATTGGAGTGCTTTAAAATTACCCAGTATTAGAACATGTCATATGATAAAACATTTATATGTTTAATTTAGCTCAATATTTCAAAAAAAGGGCATTCAATATTGATTTATTTATATTTATATATATTATCAAAATTTATTTTCGTATGTCTTAATAGTCTATAATATTGCATTTCAAATAAAACTAAGGTTCAATTGAATGCGTTTCTGTTATTTTCAGGATTAAGCCCACAGGTTTTAGTTGCAGAAATGTGTTTCAAGCAAATTGTTATATAAGTTTTTGTAATGATTAATTTGAGGTTTTTTATAGTTTTTTTTATGAATTCTATCTTTTCTTTTTTTATGGCTTCGATTTGATAATTTTGCATGTGTAAAAATATGCAGCAAATATCCAGCATTGTTTGTTTTGTAGTTTTTAATTTCCCATTCCACATTTTCACAAGAATTTACATAAAATGTATATAATACATTTTAGCAAATAAACGAGTATTTGACACAATTTCGCTGATTTTTTCTCGAATTTACACGAAAAGATTTGCTTAGAATGAGATAAAATTCGCACAAAAATTATTTTATTAAAACTGTGCAATAAATATTAATTACACCTCATTTTTTTAAAAATTATTTCTTTTAAGGAATCAACTGTTTCATGAATTGTGCTTTAAAACATACATAACATGCTAAAATTAAAAAATAATATTTTTAAATAAATCTTTTAGAAGATTGCAACTGTTTTGGATTTTTTAAAAATGAAATAGAGATAATTTTAATAAGTTGATATTTTTTTTAAATGCAATAAAAAATCGTTATTCATAAACAACATAATGATATAAAAAATGAAATCAAATTATTCATAATTTCTGCACAATTTTACATTTGTTAAAAGATACATATATTTTCCGAACGTGCATAACTTTGAAATGTGATGCAATGTGTTTTACCGGCAAAATCTTTACCTTCCCCTATCTATTAGTCATGAACTGGATTACATACCGATTTGTAGTCACCACGTGGCAAAACTGGGAAGCATGCTTGGCTTGATGCCAAACACTTAATGAAAAAAGTCTAAGCCAAGATTATAAAATTATTAAAATATACTCAAAAAGAATTGCTATTTCTATGCAGACAGTTACAGATGGTTCAAAATTATTTTTATGCATTTAATTTTACCTGAATTTATTTAACACTTTGAAAAAAAAACACATGGCACTGAAAAAATAGAAAACGTTTGAAGATTAAGCGAGAAGCTTACAAAAAATAACACATTTACAATGGGTTAAAAAAATGTGTCCAAATCGTAAAATAAACATATCTTGGAAATAAAAAATATTTTATACAATTGCTTCTATTATTTAAAAGGTAAAAAATATGTAGAGGAATTTTCAAAGATCTGAGGATAGTTTTAGACAATACATTGCAATGGATAAAAGAAAATGATTGTATCAAAAACTTCTACATTGTATAACATCTTATTTAAAAGTAGATCATAGATTTGTAAGAAAGTACTTATAAAAAGAATTCAACTGAAACTTACTTGGTAGATAAATATAAGGTAATATCTGCTGCATTCACATAAAAATAGCATACTATACATATATTCTCCTCCGGTAATATTTAAAAAAAAACATAATTTACATCATTTTTGCCCTCAACCGGCCATTATGATGAGTAATTCAACAAATTATAAATAGAAAAATGAAATTTGAACAGGCAAAACATATCCTTAAAATCTCACTAGCTTTACTCATAGAATTATGTAATTAATTTATATACAGAGGCAGACAAGTCAAATTTTTCTTCTTGGAAAATCCATGAGTAACTTTTCCTACCTTCTACACCAAGCCCGTTCCACAAATCATAAAGAAACATAATTTTAAAAAATCGAAGCTTACCATCGTAAGGTCCGAACAAGGAGCTTTCCTGCCTGACAAGAATGGCTTCTGTGGTCAAGAAGCACAAGAAAGCGGAAAAAATGGTCAAGAATTTGGGAGAGGTCCTCATGGTGTCCGTTCTGTCGTCGTTCGTTCTCTGGAAAAGATGAGACGTGTAACTTGCGGCGTGGAACTCGAGGAGTAGAACTCGGGGTGTTTCGAATTGCACGTGGTTATGCCGGTGTGTGTGCTCAGCTGACGACTGTGCCGAACCCAAATTGGAATGGCTCGAAAAACTGCATTTTCTTCTAATCGTATTAAAAAGTTTTTCGAATTTGCTTCTTCCGGGGATGAGAAAAGCAATTTCGTCTGAACGTGCTGAAATATTTGAGAGGTTTTGCAAACAATTTGTGTTTTGCTAGGGTGGGCTTATAAGGAGTGAAGATAAATATTGGTATATGAGGTGATTAAATCTGTTAATGCGATTGTAGATGTCGAAGTAGAGGGTTTTATTTATTTTTTCTCTTTCTTCCGGACGTGAAAAACAGGCAAGTATTGTGAAGGTTAGAAAAATTGGTCCGAAATGTGTTTCATGTTAACAGAAAACCGGTAGAGTTTTTACTTGGGACAAAAAATAATTTTGAAATTCTTAAAACTTGATCATAATTCTCAGTCAGGGGCTCACATGTTTTCTGAATAAATATGTACCCCACCGGGGATGCAAAGGTACACGAACTAATAATATGAATTAAGAACACTTAAGATTGAGTTTTTTGAAGCAAAAGATGTTTGAATTTTGTACAGAAAAAAAAGCACTAATTGCTATGGATAAAAAAATAGAAAGTGTTGTAGTATTTTGGAATCTTAATTAAATGGGGATAATCTTTTGAAATAAGCCTAGCGCAGCATGTAATATTTATTTATTTATTTTTTGTGGACATAATCAAAGTTAGGTGATGTCATTTTCTCAAACCGACTCAAACTAAGTTAATTTTAAATAAACCAGTAAAGAGTTTTGCTCGATTTGTGATTGTGTTATGTACGTGAGTGAGTGAATATTAACGTCACACTGTTCAGCTACACGAAGATTTTTGGCAACGGACCTCGTAATTTTGAACCACGGTCAAGTGACGAGGACATACCTGAACTTGCACCCCCCCCCCCCGATTGTGCTATGTAAGATCCCGTATTAAGGAAAACACCACTGTAAAATTGTGGAATTTTTGGTCACATTACCTGACGATGTAATAGGGGGTATCAACAGTGATATTTTTTTTAATGAAGATGTTTTGCAAATAAATAAATTGGTTACGGGAACACCCTGTATATCAGTAATAACGAAAATACCATTTTGCTTGAATATGTGTTATAAAATGGTAGAGGATTGTTATGGATTATTTCAGAAACTGATGAGAATCTTGTTCTACTTCAGAATCAATGTTGATTCTTTTTGCTTTGGAGAAAGCCGACGTCTGAAGCTTATACACCACATGATACGCAATAAACAAAACATTAAAAAAAAAACGCTGAGTATTTTATTTCATTGCATTAGATTTATGATCAGTGATTAATTCCTCCTAAAATGAAAGAGATTAAATTTTTCATATGAAAGAAATAGACATACATAATTAGAACAGAAGCATAGTTATTGTAATTATCGTGATAAAAAATTAATTTTTTCGAAGAATTAAGTTTTATACTTTTTTTTTGTTAATTCTAGGTTTAACGCTTATATTTTCTAATTGAGGCATCTAAGTGCCAAAGTAGCTGTTCTACAATTTTTAAAAAGGTTTTTGTATAACATAATGTAAGAACAAATGTAAGTTTTTTAGGGATTAGATGGAATGTAGCCAGAGCGCATTAGCTGCACTGTAATGCTGCTTCTTGTTCCACATATGTATAGTTTGGAAATAAATTCTTAAATTAAAGTCCGTCGTCGTGTGATACTCAAGGACATTTTTTAATTAACATTATCGAAGCACTTAAAATTTATAATAAAGTTTGCTGAACAGTGAATTCTATTGCTTCTATACAATATATACTGCAATTATACTATATCATACAGTAGAACGTCGTTTATCCGAACGTTTATTATACGGAGTGTCAAATATCCGGACCAAAGTCCGGATACGTTTTCGAACAGTGCAATGCTCAAGAGTTGTTTCGCGTGAGGCCAAAAGTGACGGGAAAACCCAAGGTGAGAGATATTTGGGGAATTTAAGTTGTGTGAGATTTGGTAAACATCTGCGCGGAATATTAGGTCAGTTTGTTTTCAAGTGAGGGGGTGTATACATACTCTTTTGTTGATGTAGAAACCTGGATGGCATGCGATGCAGATGACTGTGGATTTCAAATGCTAAATGATGACGAGATTGTGATTTCCGTGCAAAGAATCCAACCCTGTCGACGATGAAACAGATGAAGATTTGGACAGCCACACCAACAACGAAAGTAGCAAGGGTCCATCAAACGCTGGCGCGTTTCTGCGTTAAAGACAGCTATGGAGTGGTACGAACAACAATCAGATTGCTACTCCTGCTGCTCAAGAGAATCAGAAACCTTGCATCGAAAAAACGAAGGTGAACAGTGGTAAAGCGAAAAATAAGTGATTATTTTCAACAATAAAGGTAAATGCACCTATTTTGCTTTTTCTTCAAGCACGTCTCTCGCAAGTGATGATTTTCAATATTTGTATAGTGTGCGGTTTCATATACTGCATAGATCGCATTCGGTTTTCGGTTATCCGAGCAATCGCGTATCCGAACGGTGTCCGATCCCAGTTGATTCGGATAAATGACGTTCTACTGTAATACGTAATCTAAGAAAACTTTCGATCAAAAGTCGAAAATATCGCTTCTTTTTAATGAAATATGACTAAACATATAAAAATATATATTTAATGTAAGTAAATAAAAAAAGAAAAGAAAACATATACAACTCCATTATAATAGTATCAACTTTTATTGCACAAAACACACATTACAAAAGAATTAAATACGTTGGCACTTTGTTTCATCAATAATATGCAAAAATAAACACTTTGACATATTAAATATCAATACACATAGTGTTACAGATACACACACACAAATTATAATTATATTCCAAAATAAACTTTCTTTGGTAAAAAGTATTCCAGAAGATTTTCATTAGGACTCGGTTTAAAAATCCTTCTATTTCAAAAATGTAGATTATTTTAAAAATAAATTCACTTTTTCAAAAAAATATAATTTATTATATGCTTTATAAAAATATTCTATAAAAATGACATATTTATATAAAATGACTTGCATTTTGCAAGCAATTAGAACTAATCTACTCTTATATATATAAATTCAGCAATACTTCAGTAAATACCTTTCATATATTGAACAGATTATTATACATACTTAGAACATATTTAAATAATACATCTCTACATTTTCAAATTCACAATTTCAAAATGAATATATTTTTACGCAAATGCGTAATAAAAATGAGATCAACTCTTCATACGAAAATATGGTTCCTGTTTATATCTCTAAGTCAAACCGAAAATTATATTATCTATTTATCCGTTAATTGTAAAATATACATAGTAAATTAAACTTATAAATCACATTGGACAATTATTTATAATTAATATACAATTTATATTTTTCCTTCAAAAGAGTCAAGTCTCGCATTATATAATCAGTACCGAATATTTTTTCTTTACAGAAAAAAAAAAAAAAACATAGAAGAGACAGATGTAATACAAATTAAAATTTGGTAAACGTAATAACTAATAATAATTCTGTGTGTCAGATCTTTTCACAGTTTTTTTTACTCAATGGATTTTTTCTTGTTCTTGCATTCCTTTGTTTTATACAATTATTGTTGTTTTAGAATAAAATTTCTCAAGGCTATTTAACTTTCTTATTAACGACTTTATAAGCTTTCTAAAATTCACACTAAATGCAAGAAAAACACAAATAAGATAAATATATTGAAAATAAACATAAGCATGATTTAAATTTAAAAAAATAATAATGGAAGGAGAGAGAAATGAAAGGCATTAACACAGCAATGTATTGCCTCAAAAACACTTTTTATACTTTGAATATGTAAACACACAAATAGACGGATACAAAATCTAATATTTAGAACATTTTTTAAAAGAAAAAATTTGAATGAAAGGCATTTAAAGTATATAAGAATCTCCCAATTTGTGTGTGAAAATAAGAACACAGTAATTCTCTTGTCTTCATTTTTTTTCATTTCAATTATCTTGCGTTCTTTTTTTTTAAAAAAAAAGAAAATAATGAGATTTTTAAAGCAAAACTACTACTACTAATAATAATAATAGAAAGCACAATATGAGTTCTAACACGAGTATAAACTAGAGTTAAAAATGTAAATATTTGATTCTTTGGCTAGAGTCATTTTTGTAATTCTTATCACACACCCAAAAATAAAGTTTCTTCGTCATATATTATTCTATTCGAATACAGAATAAAAAAGTGCTCAATCAACACTTTTCATTGGTATCATACTCTTAAAATACAATCAGATCCTTGAGAGATCTTTTAATCGGACGGTTTATCAATATCAAATGAATGTAAGAGAATGAAAATCGTATTTGATTTGAGACTTATCGACTCAATACGAAAGTTCGAATAAGTTTACCTTTGTATGAGTTCTGATTTTACATTAACTCTCAAGGACGGTTCCTTTGTGGCTATCAACCAGTCTTGTTTCTTGCAACAAAATTCAATCATACTCAAACCATTCTCCTTTCACCAAACATAATCAATCATATAATTCTTCAGTTAGTCATTTAATCATCTCGAATCTAAACCACTACCGTCCCATTTCAGTTTTTATCATGACTCATAATTCACTTCAGGCAAATATTTCAAATGTGTACCAAGGTTCTAACTTCTGCACCAACAAATTGGCACATGCAATAGTACAATCCGATCCCAAAATCACAAGAAACCATCAGATATCAACTGATCTATCCATTAAGGAAATCTACTTCTGCTTTGACACACTTCCCGGTAAGGACATCCATGGCACTGACCTTTAGCTCCGTATCACCAAAGATCATGATGGTCTGAATCTCCCTCTTGCCCGGCGACTGCTTCGGCTCCTCCGGCAGATCAAGGACCAGGGTTCCGCATCGTTTGACCCCTGGATCGGTGATGAACCCAACATCATCCCGTTCGCTGCAGTAGATATGGATGACGCTGCACGCCTGGCCGCTGCGTGCAGGGGTGTATCGCCGGATCACCGTGTCACCGACGCACACTGACTGGTCAGCCAGGACGAATTTGTCGAACACGTCTGCGCACCATTCCACACCGTCCTTCACCACTAATTTCTCCGTAGGATGGGTGCCGTGGATGAACCTGTAAGAGAAACACATTAGTGAGAAATCTACTTAAAGTGAGATTTGTATCCTACAAGCTATTAATTATATGTAACACCATCAGAATATCATAAGCGCGCAAGTATTCTTTCACGTATCCCAGTGCATGCTTTTAAAAAAGTATAAATATTTTGCTGATAAAAATACCATTTTGTAATATTTTGAAGAGAGTGAGCAACTTAAGGTGACAATTATTCTTTACACCAAGTGACGTCTTAATACTTCTTGCGGCCCTGAGCCTCATGCAAAAGTAGGCTCTATCTGCAGCCTTTTTGAGCAGGCACTTGCATAAAGCATACGCTGTTAAATACTCGTACAAAAGGTCACCAGTATCAAGTAAAAATATGCATGTCTTACAATCTAACAAACACAGGCATAAACAGGTTCGACAGACTGCCACCTTTGACTAAATTAACATTGTTGGTAGGCCTAAGTTTAGACAAAGACATGACATAAAGGAATGTTGCAACTGTTTCCAATTAACATTCAGTTCGAAATTCCTGGTTTTATCAAGAATATGTCGAGGAATATAACATTTAACGATTAAAATTATTCTTTCCTTCCTCAGTGGCTCGACAGCCAAGGGTGGTCCTTGGCCTTCTCAAGAACCTTTTTCCAGGCCAGCTTTCTTTCTGCTAGTGTGTACTCAAATTCTTAGTTCTCAAAATTAGGAGATATTTTTCTAGGCTATTTATCCATCTAAGATTTGGCCTGCTCTTTCTTCGTGTGTCAATTGGTTGAGCATTGAAGACTTTTTTAGTGGTGCGGTCTTCGTCCATTCTGACAACGTGACCTGCCCATTTAATTCATTGTATTTTGATGAAGTTGACAATTTCAGATTCTTTATATGATTGATAGAACTCGAAATTTGATCTCCTTCACCAAGTTCCATTTTCCTGAATTCCTCCAAAAATTAATCTTAAAATCTTCTTTTCCTAGATACATATCGTGTTCTCATCTGTTCGAGACATGAACTTTTATTCAATTAGAACCTTCATCTTTCTTTTGATTAAATTCGATTTCATATATTTTCGTATTCCATTAAGACACCTATTAGCCATAGTAATTCTCTTTTAGATTTCAGTAGTACAGTCGTTTTTATTGTTAATTTCCGAACCTAAATAAAAGCGAAACTGTCAACACTTCAAAATTATACTCTTCAATTTTAAAGTGGGAATTGTTAAAACATGATTTAGTGCAAGGCATGTAACTTGGTCTTATTACCATTAAAATTATTCAGATCATAATTTTATCGAGGTGAGTCCCTGCCCCCTCCCAAGGTTCAGTCGATCCATGCTTTAAAACGTCCTTTATTTTATCATACTCTTGTACATATGCATACACGTGGGTCAAAAACATTAAGTTAGGGAATCCACAAATAAAAACACTTGAGGAAGCAGATAGTAATGTGACTTATTGGCATACAGTTCGAAATTCCCAATTTTTCGGAGACTATGGTGTGGAATAATATTTGACGATAAAAATTATTCAGACCATTATCTTACTGAAACCGAGTTTAGAACGAGACGAGGCCTCCAGCCCTTCCTTCCCCAAGTCGATACTTTGGCTCGTTTTCAGTTAGCCCATGCTCTGAAACGTCTGTACCAGTAACAAAAACATTAACGGAGCAAAGTGAAAAAAAAGTTCAGAATTCTATTGCGTACCTGTTAAGAACACCAACGCCATATGTGAGTCTGGATCTTCGAGAACTCACAACAGTCGGATCTATTCCAAACTGGACAGCACCCTTCAAAATGGCGAGACTAACTCCTTGAGGAATGATGACTTTGAGTCGATCAGAGAAGGCATCTCGGATGCTTTTCTGGAGGATAGCCGATTCCGCGAATCCACCCACAAGAAAAAGATAGGAAATGGTGCCCGATTCGCAACTGTCCAAGACGTGCTGGACATGCATGCGGATGGCATCCAAAGTAGGCTGGAAGAGATTGAACATTCCAGAAGGTTCCAATCTCAGCATACCCTGGGAAGACCATTTGATTTCCTTGCTGGAGAATTTCTTCACGGCTGTTTCCACCTAGAATTATCATGTACATAAGTTAACTATCCGGTTTGCTACGCGGTCAAATTATAAAAATAACTTTAATTTAAATTGAGATGTTCGTCATATTAAAATTAAAACTCTTTTAAGCGGAAAATGATTTCATCTTGCGTTAAGGGCCATATGTATCAATCAGTAGCGCACACATGAATTTTCAAAGAGAAGGGAGGAAGGGGGAGGGGTCCAGGGTAGAAAGTTTACTATTCTCGAATCATGCTCCAATACGCCGCCCAACATATTCTTTTAATTTTGTCAATTTTCGGAGACAATAAAACAGTAAAAAAATTAATTATTGAATAAACAATTAGCATTAATTAATAAAATTAATTATAACACATTTTACGTACTATATACATAGGATTATATTCAATCAAGAAAAAATCATGGGCTTTGGGGGGGTGGTCACGACTCAAGGACCCTCCTTCACTTGTGTGCGCCACTGGTATCAGTAACTCACAACAGTGAACAAAATTCATTCAATCGCATTTATTTAAAGAAACATGCATTTAACTTTTTTTTTATGTAATTTAAATTTAAGTATTAAAAGATAATCATTTTTAATGTAATAAATAAAATAAGTATATACAGGGAAAAAACGTGGACAAAATAACAAGGCAGATCAGTCATACAACAAGGATCAAAGATCGCATAGGAACATGGGGTCGCAAATGCCTGTAGAGGGCGCTAGAACCACGAGAGGGCGTTGCGGTGCAGACACGAGCCGAGCAAAAGGAGATTGAATTCATTCGAGTCTTGGATGCATAGGGCGTAACATGGCTAGTTACACGCACCGCGAATTGGCTGACATGCATTTAGTTTACGGCATGGCCAACTGCAATGGACGAGAAGCCTTGCGAATGTATCGTCAAAAATATCCTAGTAGAAAGATGCCTAGCCGCTCATTCTTTGCCACTATTCACCGAAGATTGTGTGAAACCGGCTCGTTAGACGTGCACAAGCCAGATTCAAGTCGCCAACGAATATCTCGGACAGTTGATGCTGAAGAAAGAGTTGTCCACGCACTTCAGCGTAATCCTTCAACAAGTATACGAGTTGTATCCCGAGAGACCCATATTCCCCAAACTATCGTCTGGTGCATTGTACACGACGAAGGACTTTACCCATATCATTTACAACGCGTCCATGTTCTTCAACCGGGATACTACAGCAGTCGTATGGATTTTGAAGGGTGGTATCTGCAAGAAAAGGCTGCCGAACGACATTTCGCTGCAAGTGTTCTGTTCACGGATGAGGCTGCATTCTCATTAGAGGGTGTGATGAATTGTCACAACTTGCGTAGGTGGGCAGATGAAAACTCGCATGCTACACGTCCGCACGCCAAACAACGAAGATTTTCCGTTAACGTGTGGGCTGGCATTGTAGGAGACTGTTTACTTGGTCCGTACATTCTACCAGACAGACTGAACGGTCCCACGTATCTAACATTCTTGCAAGAGGTTCTGCCAGACATGCTGAATACTAATATTCCAATGCCTATTCGTCGATGCATTAAATTTCAACACGATGGCGCTCCCGCACATTTCAGTAGAGACGTCAGAGCACATCTGCAGGCTACTTTTCCTGGCGGCTGGATTGATCGTGGTGGACCAATTGCATGGCCACCACTATCACCAGACCTGTCTCCCGTGGATTTCTTCTTATGGGCTTTTTAAAAGCACTAGTGTATGAAAGACCTGTTGAAACGCCAGAAGACTGGGTAGGAAGAATCTTTGAGGCAGCTGGATGTGTTCGAGATACACTTGGTATCTTTGAGAAGGTGCGCAATTCCATGCAACGTCGATGCCAGGCATGTCTCGATGCATCGGGTAAACACTTTGAGCACCTCCTGTAGGCGCAACATTTGGCATGCATAAGTCGCATGTGTGTAGGTAATTATAAATAAAATGATCTATAATGATTTTGTTTCTTCTCATTGTTTTATGTATTATTTTCGACGCCCTTTAGCGGCTCCGCATCGCAGTTGCGACCCCATGTTCCTATGCAATTTTTTATCCTTGTTGTATGACTGATCTGCCATGTCATTTTGTCCACGTTTTTTCGGAACACCCTGTATACCAAATCAAGATATCAGAAGTTTAAAAAATACTTTGAGTATTTTTTGTGTTAAAAAATATTTATATTTTAACGATTTGTGTAGGTTGTGAGAGATTTCAAAGAACACATGTAGATCAAAAGTTATTCTGTAGGGTGCCAGCGAGTTAGTGTTTGTTAATGCCACACTTTTAAACTACACTTGAGCTATTGACGATGGACCTTGTAATTTTGAACGCATTTTATAGTCCATTAATATCCCGAACTAACGCGATAGGTGAGACTGAGTGATAACCGCGTATGTCGGGGCACTGCGCATATAAATACATATAAATTATTTTTATTGGGGCCAAAGACAAATGAAAATAATTTAGAAAAAAATGTTAAAAAACTCTAAGATAACACACATATACAGAATCGTAAGTCAAAGTTATATTTTGATGTAAAAGGTTTCAAAAAATCCAACAAAGTAGTCTGTCAACTGAAAGATTTTTTTTATTCCCTGTTTTCTGTTGAAAAAATATGCTCATCATTCGAGTCTATGTTTTCTAAAATTTGTAATCCTTCTTATAATTAAACTCCGGGGCCTTCTGTCAAATTCCCAACCGTCATTCGATCTTCTGACTGAACTGGGTCTAAAGACTCAAGTTCTTCAATGTCTTGTTCTTGCTCAAACATTTCTATGAGCCCGCCAATGGTCGGCTCTTGATGGTGCGAATCCAGCAGTTTTTGAGCGTCATCACTATCCACTTCTAAATCTATTTGTCTGGCAAGATTGGCAAATTCAATCACATTACCAAATTCACCAAATATATTTGGGATAATAGCCTTTGTTGCTCTAAATCCCAAATAAAGATATTAACTGTAACCAAATATATTTCTCTCAAACAAAAGACAAATTGACGAGATTTGAAAATCCCTTACGTCGGGGTAGGGTAAATCGAGGTGTTACTGTACTTTAAAAGCGTTTTTGTGTTTATTAAATAATATTTATAATAATTTAATAGTTTGTGTAGGTTGTGTGAAATACATCTAGACCAAAAGCAAAAGCGAAAGTGTACTTATTAATGGCCTTCTCCGAAGCTACACTTCAAAATTACGACGGACCTCGTCATTTCGAACCTTGTTTAAGTTCCAAGGACGACATTTGAGCTTGTATCCTATTATTCTAATTTCCCCAACGTGAGGGCAGTGAGCGGCGATAATTTTAACGCGCATCAGCTCCTCTACACAGTAGGTTTTCAGTGGCATCAGGACTCGAGCCCGCGACTTGACAATGCCGACTACGAGTTCAACACCATGACTTCTAGGTTATCACAGCTCCACGACAATGAGGATAGAGATTTTGAAATTTTCTTATAATAAAAGCCACTTTCATTTCTGATAATATTCGGTAACGTTTGATTTGTCCACATTTCAGTAGATACTAGTTTCTGAGTGTCTTTAAAAAAAAACTAGCTTCATAAAAAGGTTTTTTAAAGAATAAATGACTAAATATCACATATAATTTTTGTTAACACCCTTTTATAAGCTTCACTTGTATGTAACAGAATCTCTTTTTACCCACTTTAAAATGTCAGATTCATTCGAAATTTTGCTTACTAGTCCAGGACCCATGACAATACAATAATTTAATAATTTTGTTTTATTGTCCTGATCGGGATCACCAGGATTAACGATTTCCCATTTTCGGATCCCCTCTAGCGACTAATTTCTGATCCCATTTCCAGATTTGGCGACTAAAAGAGTAAGTTACAACTTAGTTCGATTGACTATAAAAGGGTGTTTTTAACTATATTTTATTGTTAACTCTACTCCATCACTATGATTCAAAATCTGTAAAACGCACCTTTCTATAATGGAATATCCTCTATATTACTCAAACTATCAGAAATTAAACTAATAGAAACTATTTTCTTAAAATGATGGAAAATGAGTAAAATTTCGTGCATATATATACACACACCTGCATTTTGAGGGTTTCTGCAGATGAACAAACAAACGTCAATTGTGGCTCACGCAGAATCTGGTAATTTAAATCATTTTCAGAAACACACAGTTTTGCTACAGAAGCTTTTAACCATCTAATTAATTAGCCGTCACTCACGAATTTCTTTTCTTTTTTTGGCAAATGTTCCTCCACAATTGAAGTATTTTCACATTTTCTAATCAATTTTGCAAAGACAGTAATTTCAAATGAAATGCTACATAATTGTACACAATCAAGTTATTGATGTACGCGAAAAGGCATCCATATTTTTTATATTTAAGAAATGAATACTGAAAGGGGGGAGGGTATATTTCTTCTTTGGGTTTATTTGGGATAAATTAATTCACTCTTTTGATTTTTTTACTCAAAGGATTTTTTTTAATTATAAATTGTGCTTTAAGTAAAATACTTATTCCATTTGAAATTAGTTTTGTTTTTACCCTAGTTCTTGTTGGAATTGCGAATTTGGCAAGTGTTGTTTATTTATATTGCATACCATTATAGAGCACGGAAAAAATTAAATTCTGCTACATCCAATGGGGTGGGCACATTGTGGAAGCGGAGGATGCCAGAGGGCCGCATTTTTTAACAATTATTGCATTCAAGCTTCACTTTGCAGCTCAGAAAGGTATAAATTATGCCATAAAACCAATAAATATAAGTTAAATAAAATAATGGTAGCTTCATTTAATTTATTTATTGGGCTAAATTGCCCATCCGATATAGTGGTTAGTGACGCTGACTGCGGTGCCGTAGGGCCTGGGTTCGAATCCCGGAAAAGGAATGGATATTTCTAAATGTATAGTATCTCTCTCTCTCTTCACGGCAGGGGGGGGGTACTCTAAATAGCAGTCGAGCCTCCTCTCGAGAGGGTGGTGGAAGAGGAGGAAAGGGGCCTGACCCTTCAGGGTATTTATTCTCCCTCAAAATTGGGGTGTAACCGAGCAAAATCGTTGTCCCCTGCATGGTGTTCAAAGTTAAGGCAAACGACAGGCGTAAAAATCTAGCCTCTCACACGGGCGAATTGCGTGGACCTTGATCTGATGTTACTTTTGATCAGGTGGCATAACACTAACAACAACATTTAATGTGCTAATTTCACATAATCTATAGCTGCAAGTGCATATAATTTTAGAATCAGTTTAAAGAAGCAAATATGTCCTGTGTGTGTGTGTCCCACTTTTCTACAATTCTTTTGAAATCAAGAGTAAGATAGCTTGATGAAATTCCCATCACATAGCCTGCAAGTTTATATCAGCCAACTATATCTGCATTTAATTTTGTTGATCTTCAAAGAAGAAAAACTTCGGTCACTTATTATTTTTTATTTATTTTTTTGACCCAAATGTAGAGAACATTTTGTGTTTATTTGATTTTCTGACTGTCTAGTAGGGACACAAAAATAAAAAAAAACTCTTTGCGCGCCTCTTTTTGCCATTCCCTGATTTAATGTACCACATATATAGTATTCGATTTGAGACAACGTGTAAAGAGATTTTTCTCGACTTCAAACATTTTTCCAACATATTTTCTCGCATAACTGTAGTTAAAGCCTGATATTTTGGTTAATTCATAGCCTTCTAAATCTAAAATTGATTTCAATAGACCGATTTTTAAAATTTTTTTTATAACAAACATGTTTGAACGGATTTCTTACTGTACACAAAAGTATCCATAAATATTATAGAAAAAAGTCATTATTTTCACACAGCTTACTTGAGACAGCATTTCGTTTTTATTTGCTTTTCAAATTTACAAGTTTTTCGCACCATTTTAATTTATTAATAGAATTCCATTCTTCGATTACAAATTTTAATATTTTTAGAATTTTTCTTTACGTTTTCCAATTTTCTAGTAGTTTGATAAATACTTAACAGAGAAAGAAATGTATATCTCTCTTGCATTCATCTATTTATTGAAAACATGTTTAGCATCATAATTTTTTTATTTGTAATGTTAGGCTTAACTCAGTAAAATGCTTAGATCCATGAAAGCATTCTTTTGTAGTTGTAGTTAAACCAAATGAGTAAATAATCTGATAATTGCAAATTCGAGAAAGTTCTACTAAATAAAATCACGTGAGTTGATATGAGTTGGGGCGCACATAAAATGTAATTAAATCTCAGAACTCTTACATGACATAGTATGGAAATAAAACGAATGATGTTTCGAATTGCAGCATCGTTCTTGTCATCTATGATACAAAATTACATAGCTCGTTTTAAATGGACCATTAAACATACCTTTTAAAACAGTACTCCAAATGAATCAAGTCCGTTTTTGCTAAATGTATAAATTTTTTCAAAACTTCATGGAAAAGTTTCTATTTTTATGGGAAAGAATTTTTATTTTTAATTTAAAAAAAGGAACATAAATTAAAATACCAATATTTTTTATTTCTTTTTCAAAAAATTTTAGGTTGTAAGTATTAAGAATGAAATATTATCCATAATACGTGCACAAATATAAATTCCCTTATTTTAAAATTTAATTGTTAAATATTGATTTAAATTATTTCTTTACATACATAAACCAAAGTTTATATCAGGTTAATTGAATTATTTTATGAAAAAAAATTCTCTCTCTCACAAATTCTTTCATATTATGTTTATACAATATATGTTTTCAAATATTAGTCGATTCAAGTTCGGGTTGATTTTGGAATATTTAGGAATTTTGAAAGCTATATTTAATTATCTTCTTATAGATTTTAATACTTCAGATTTGATAATGAATAAAAACAAACTTTATCAATCAATTTAAAATGAAATCCCTGAAAATGGCTTAAAAAATGAAAACTTGTGTTTAGAACACGTTTTAGAAACAAATTCTTCAATTCCCCGAATGATGTTTTAAATTCTAACATTCGTAAGAGAGCTTAGAAAAGTAAAACATTGTAACCCCCCTCCTCACATATAAACAGCAGAAAGACTCACGTCTCTAGCGGCTTGAACTATCTCCAGTGATGGCCTAGCTTCCAAACTGTACGGACGTGTGTATGAGCATGCGTTCCGATCCCTTTTAATTGTAATCGGTCCTCTAGTTATGTATATTAATGTTTTTTTTGTCCAATAAATGTGTTTAATTAAATAGTGGACTTAGTTAAAAACCCATTCCCCGCGTGTCCCTTTATTCCATTGGGTCACACCTCTTATAACATTATTTTTAGTTTCTGAGGAAAAGTGTGATTTTAAACTTGTACAAATGTTTTGTTAACTTAACAAGGTGAATTGCAGAGTATTTTATTTTACTAGCCTACAAATTATAAAATAAAAAAATTCATATTTTTATATATCAAATATACGAAAAAAATTATACTTTTCTGATTATTGTTTTTGTTGTGTACGAGTACTATAAAGGCGTAATGATAAATCTAAAAACTAGTAGCTAAAATATCTTTTGGCGGATTAGTTTTCCATTTTTCTTATAAGTCGTTTGGTAACTATAATAAGATAATTATAATATTAAATTTGCTTAAATGCATAAATCGTTTGCTATGTCATTTCACTGATAACTGTTTCTGCAACTGATTAGAAATAGGATTTAAGAAAAAAGGAATAATTCTATATTTCGAATTCTGTCATGGAGTTAGTAGTTTGACTGCGTGACCGGTATTTAGAATAAAGTATGCATGGAATAAATATTGATGTTGGGATTGTATTTTATATAATGAAACTCATGAAGTATATTAATAATTGAGAACATCTTTAATCCTGATCGCACGATCTTCCGAGACGAGCATAGTAAGCTCAATATTTATGAGTGAGTCATAATCCATCCTACGTGGTAAATTGTGTATTTATCGAATGCTTCTTAAGCAATGTGTTTATTTTACACATCATCAAAACGTTGTGTGCTCCCGAGCTCGCTACTTGCGAGTATTAATGCTCTTCGGTTCCATACCTTTTGCGTGATCTCAAAAGCTGTTACTTAACTTATATAACATTGAAACATATCGTTCAAGCACTGCGTTACATTTTTTAAAAACAAATTTAGCTTTATTATTTGATTACAGTTATTCTTTTTTGACTTATATCACTTTTACTGTTTTACTAGCAGACAAAAAAGACTCTATTATTCTTTTTATGGCCCTACGTCTTTTAAATATTGGGTCTTTAGAGCGCTTTTGAGAATATCATAAAAAAAAAGATAGCATATGAAAGATATCTTTGGACACCTTGTTGTTTTAATGCTCCATCTAAAGATAGAGCTTCGGTGGGTACTTTTTCTAAACATTCACTTAACAATCTTTTTATTAATAAAACAATTAGCGGTCTCCCTTTTAGAAACAAAAATAACTGTACGGTGCACTTGAAGAAGTCTTCATATCTATAAAAATGGATGTTTGTATGTATGATCTCGCTTCACTCCAACACCGTTCAATCGATCACTATGAAAGTCAGCGTGCATATGTATTTTTTTGTTAAAAAGGTTTTTGTGCTATTTATTCTCTTTGTTGCAGCTCCCCACCAGTGGCGCTACAGCAAAGCAACTTCTGCACCGTTCAATCCATCGCCAAGTTGCCAACATGGTCACCAAAAATGATGCCAACTTGGCTCTATCGCCAACATTTCGCTATTATAATGTAAAGAACGGCGTTCATTGCAAATATTACAATTTTAACATAAAATAACTACAACAGAAAGGAATATTAACTTATTTCACACCAGATATAAATTATTTACACTATTTTAAATGTTCATTACACAAAATTTATAACAATGTGTTACTTTTGCTGAGCAACGATCAGCTTAGGTAGGTGTTTTCAAAAATTGACTCACAAGAGAGTTACGGAGCGTTATAAATAATAAAAAAAAATCTTTTTTTTACCAGCTTTAGATCAACATACTTAAAATTTAACAAGTATGCCTTTTTTTTTTTTTGTTCTGCTGAGGTTTTAAAAAAGCTTTTTTTTTTAACATTTTATTCGCAATTCACGGTAAAATCAACTCATTAAAAACTTCTTTACCCTTCAATCTGTATTGTTTAATTTTTCAATTCACGCGTGCGAAGAACGGTTATACCAGTTATAGTATTATATATTCTTAAATAAACACTGCATAATTTTTTTAAAAAATCTTGATAATTTTAACAGTTGTACTCATAAACGTATTTTTTCAAAAGAATTTCCTCTGAAACTCTTGTATAAGACGATATAATTCTTCTAGCTAACCTAAAAATGAAATAAAATTCTATTTTGTAATGAATAAAATAGCTATTTGGCCCGTGCGATCTTGTGACGAATTAAAACAGTTATTTGTTTTAATTCCCATAGGGGATCCTTGGGTCCGGACCTCTCCCCAAAGCCCTTGATTTGTTTCTCGATGGATTACAATCCTATGTATATAGTACGTAAAATTTTTTTAATATTTGCTATTAATAATCAATTTAATTAAATAATGCTAATTATTCATTCAATAATTAATTTTTACTGCTTTTTGTTCCCGAAAATTGAAAAATCAAAAAAATATGTTGGGTGGAGTGTTGGAGCATGATACGAAGATAGTAGACTTTCGACCCTGGAAACCGCCACCCCCTTGAAAAATTCTTGTGTGACACACACAACGATAAGCAATCATATACCAAAGCACAACTCACCGTATTGTTCTTCATTTTCTTGTAATGGTGGACAAAAGAAAATGGCAGAGCTATGTTAATGGGGGTAATTTTGAAAGGACTCGCATTCCTCTTTCTGGCTTCAAATGCCACCATGAGGTCCACGAACGCAGCCGGGAGTTTGTTTTTGAACTGATCCATGAAATCGACGCCGAAAATATCCTCTAGGAGTCTCTCGAATTCGAGATCGATGCCTACCGATCCGTACGGGCCTCCCGTAGCTTTGTGCAGTTCCTTGATGGTCCCGTTCTCGTCCGTGATTTCGTGAACAGTGATATCGACGGTACCACCGCCACAGTCCACCACCATGTATCTTGTACCTGTAATAAAAGAAAAAATATATATATTTATTATGTTACGTACTAGAGAGTAGAATGGAGCAATCGAAGTAAATTGAATGTGTTTGCATGAAAATATAGTTATGATTTCGTTTTGGGAAACGTCAAGTTATAGGAAGAATAAATATATATATAGATTCAGGAAAGCAAACTTTCAACAGAATATATGTGGAATATAATAATATAGAATGTTGCTTGCAAGTAGTAATACAGTACCATGTAACATGACACTTTAATAATAAACACACAACATGACATGTTAGACATGATTAACAATTACGCAAGTTCCCTTAACAATTTTAGAGTAAAATTTGAGTAAATCCCCGTTTTCAGAACATTAAGATATCTCTTTGAATTTCTTTTATTTCTAAGTATATATCATATTAGATATGAATCAAGAATTTTAAAATTTATTAGAATTTAAAATGCAAATTGTACGTATACAGTGTAAAAGTACGTTTAAAAATTTCTCGTTTTTCTAATTGATTTAGCACTTTGTGTACAGATATCTCTCATCTAAAAGCAACCAATCTAAAATAACAGATTTCTTTGGTAGCTTAAAACCTGGCGTATATAACGCGCACTTTTAACACAAAAAATAAGATCGAAATTAACCGGTGCGCGTTATATACCGGGTATAAAAATGAGAGCTTTAAAAATTAAAGAAAAGAAAAAAAGAAAGAGCATAGAAAAAAAATTAGATTTCTACATAAATGAAAATACTGCTTTTGAAATAAATGACATTCCTTATGGACTTAAAAGGTTGTAGTTCTAGAAGTATATAATTTTTTGTTCTAAAGTTCTGAATAATACTTAGAATAAATGACTTCAAAACATAAAAGCACTGCTCACATACATTTCCGGTTTCTTCGTAAAAAAGGGAGTGCGCGTTATACGGCGTATACGAGGGTCACTCTGAAATTTTTGAGATACTCCTAGGTTTTTAAAGTTATACTTAAAAAATTTTAGGAGTGTTCAAAGTAGTCTCCTCCGGCATCAATGCACTTTTGTAGACGAATTTTCCACAGATTAAATGCCTCAAACCATTCATTTCTTTGAATTGATGAAAAAAATGCATTTATAGCTACACCAATCTCTTCTTCTGAATGAAAACGACGTCTACGTAAGTTCTTTCTCGTATTAAAAAATAACAAAAAGTCACACATAGCTAGATCCGGAGAAGAAGGAGGATGTTTTATCACTTTAATTTGTTTTTGTTTAAGAAACTCAACTGTTAATCTGGTAGAAGATACATTGTCATGGTGAAGCATTAGTCCTCCTAATATTAACTTCTTGGAGAATTTCTGGAAGAAATTTAGTGGTATACCAGTTTGCTGTTACTGTCTTCTAACTTGGTGGCTTTGATCAATCCCATACTTCTGAAGAAAACGGCATACATTACTTTTTTCATTGCTAGTTATCTTTTCACCATTGTTGGCGTGTTATCTTCAAAGACCCATACTTTGCTTTCTTGACGTATTGGAACGCCAAAAAACGGTATGTATGTTTCATCGCCCGTTCCAATTTTAGAAATGATATGGTGATCAACATCATTTAGCAATTTAAGGGTTTTTTTTTTTACTGTTTCTGACAGTCTTCTTTTTTTAGTGCTCAGTTAATTATGGGGAAGCCAAAGGCAAACTACTTTTTTCATATGAATAATTTTGTGTATGGTTGCGGATCCAATGTTAAGTTACTTCAGTATCATTTGGTAGGTACAGCGATTATCATCCATTAACACTAAACAATTTGAAAAAAGCCAGTAAAAAATAGTCTGTTGTGTTAAAATACCTTGTATTTTCAAATTAAAACTTCTCGTCTGCGCGTATCTTAAAAATTTCAGAGTTATCCTCGCGCGCGTATGCCTAAAAATTAAAAATTGCAGCTTCAAAATATATGTGTGTGCGTTATACGCCAGATTTTACGGTAAATGGAGCATAGAATTGAAAGAAACATTTAAGACAGTTTGGAACCATTAACTACCTTGATTATTAAGTTGTGACTCGAATTTTAATAAAATATATAAATGCAAATACATAACCTAAAAAAAGTACCAAGAAAAATTTGAACACTGATAAAAATTGCATACAATAGTTCAATTTCAAAACAGTACTTTTTATTACTTCCTTCTCAAAGAACATTAAGAAATTTCTCAAACTACTGATTTTGAACTTTTTTACAGTAAAAACTCGAAATTATTTCGAGATATACCTGCGTTTTCTATGACAGCTGGCATGGAGCTTTCTGGGTTCTCCTTGATGTTCGGCAGTGACAATCTTTGCGGTCCAGACATCAAAGGCACCAATTGATGTTGTCGCAGTCTTCTGCAGAAAATAGAAGCTGCTTCGGGTTCCAAAGCGATCAATAGTTGTTCTGGGTTTTCTTTCGAGGCGATTCCAGCCTGAATATTTAGAGAGTTAAAAGACGAAGATGTAAGATAAATATGACATTTACTGTAGCTAATAGAATTAAATGCACACTTTTTGAGTTCAGAGGAAAAAATTAGTGTAGCAATATAAAAAACCGAACGAGAGAGGTTTAAAAATTCAATTCTCTAAATACATTTAAAATAGAGTTTGGCATTAAAACTGATTATAGCCAATAAGTTTCTGTTCTTTAGCTACCGATAAAATTCTACCTTTTCAAATGTCTGCTTTTACCAAAAATGAATTTATACTTTCAAAATATGTTATAACAGAGATAATTTTTTTAGAATTGATATTGGGTTGATGTAAAACATATGAAAATGAAACATTATTTTTATCAATCGGCTGATATATAGTATCAATTCCTAAGTACTCAAGAATTCTAAGAAGATATTGAAATATCAAATTATTAAGAATTTTATGATAGATGTAAGGATACCATGTTTATGTTGAGAACTGTGCCTTCGTCCTTTGGCTTTCTTGTTGACATATTTTTAAATTAAATATTTTTCCTCACTTTTGTGTGGAAAAATATTTAATTTAAAAATGTCTACAAGACAGCCAAAGGACGAAGGCACAGTTCTCGACATATTGGCAACGACGGATTTGGCAACAATTATTTGCTGAGGTCGCCAATAAGCAACTTTGAAATGTAAATTTAATCTTAGTGGCTTTTCACACACACACACACACAAGTATGATTAGAATAAGAAAAATAAATTGAAATGTTTAGTATACAAAATACATTGTCTTGCGTTTTTTATAAAAAATTCAAATTACCTCTTCAAAAAAAATCGTAAAATTTTTATTTTTAACCTGTTTAGGACCGGGTGATTTTTCCTGCTAAGCCTAAATCTGTTTAAGAACTCATATAAAATAATTACTGTAATAAAATACGTCTACATTTATAGTTTATAATCATTCCAAATTCCCAAGTTCCAAATCACACCGGTGTGATCACGACATCAGAACGGGGGAAACGTAATCTCACACATGATACCGTGTTCACTGAAATTATCACATATATGTGATCATGGTCCTAAACGGAAGACCATTATATATCTCCTTGTCGGCAAAAGTTGTTCTGTATTGAATTTTAACCAAAAACGGGATATATTTTAGTTTTTTCAGTTTAAAGTTATGCAATTCTATAAAGTTTTCTTTCTTTCTTTTTTTTTTTAAAGAAATATTCGTGTTAATATACAGCAGGATATAATTGAGGTTTTCGCTTCTCTCCAATAAAAAGTCACGGATGGCTGTTGCACCAGGATAATGCACCTGTTCATACGGCCCTATCTGCCAAGCCGTTTCTGACCAGCAAAAAGATTACTGTGATGGAGTATCCTCCTTATTCACCTGATTTGGTTCCATGTGACTGTTTTACTTCCTACAGTTAAATCTTGCTTAAAAGGAACCCATTTTACCTCAGTTGAAGAGGTTCAGGCAAAAACAGAGAGTCTCCTGAAGTGTTTTTCAAAAACCTCGTTCCAGAAATGTTACCAGCAATGGTATCAACGAATGCAGAAGAGTATGAATGCGAAGGGAACTATTTTGAAAGTGATACTGTCACGGAGAACTGATAATGTAAGTACGATGATTTATTGGACCAGTCTCGTTTCTTTTGTGTCACACTCGTACATTGCATGCGTGAGTATCTATCTCCTCTAATGGCTGTGTCATTTATTTTTAATTTAAATATTAGTAATGAATTATTTATGAATTCGTTACGCTTTTTAAATATTGATCGAGTTTTGCATAATAATCAATTCAGTTTTCAATAATATCTAAAAAACAGAAAATTAATGTGTTAAATTTCTATAAGCTTGCGTTTTATTTATAAAACGCAAAGAAAATTAAATTCTTGAATGGCAATTTTGTGGTTAATTTGACTAAAAATCTATTTTAATTAATTAAAACTTTTTAATACAATTTATAAATGCTTACAATAAGTTAAACAAATTATTTCAAGTGCTTGAAAATTATTAATTTTGTAATTCATTAAGAGTTTTAATTAATATTTATAAAATATCCTGTTTTTTCCCGTTTGCCTTACACATGAACTGCAAAAAGAAAAAAAGTTCTGAATAAAAAATCAAGCACTTTGAAAATAATTAATTAAAAAACAATTTGTTCTGAAAATTATATAATTTTTATAATGTTACAATCATTTTATCAAGCAAAAACGCATTCTTTTTAACAATAATAAAAACAAAGAAAAAATCCCTTTGAAGAAAACGCAGGTGAATTTAGTAATCCACATGTAATCTTATACTAATAATATTTTTTCCTAGTTTCAAAGATGCCAGCAGTGTTTCCATAACATTTGGAAACTACTCTTTAACATTAAGGTAAACAGTGAGAATTGAGCATCGTTAAAAAAAAAAATTACGTTTTATAGAGTTTTATGCATTTTTGAATTAGTGTGAATAACCATAGCACTGAATTGGTGCAAACTTGCTCCAGTTCAAAAATGCATCTCACCTCGTAAGCTGCATTCCGCATGAATTGTTTGGCAGGCTGCCTCCAGATGGCGGGAACAGTGACTACCCATCGGACATCATCGTTGAGGATGCAAGTAGCTGATTGGTCACTCAGTTCTTGGAGGGCATGTTTTCGAAAGTATCGGAGGGCATGGGCAAAAACGGTGAGAGCGGACACACCTTTCCCGTTGGCAGCCTGAATGATGGTCTCCCTACTCAGGTTCTGAAAAATAATGAATAAAATGATGAAATTGGAAGATTCTAGAGTCCCAAATTCATTCATCAAGAATAAATAACGTTAATAAGTAACAAAGAGTAATATTTGGAATTAATTCATCAAAATATTATGTGTTATTTTATTTTTACTTAATGTAGATACTTCTTAATAAACGTGCTTTCCTAACAAACACATGAAATTTTATTTTTATTTTAAATATGAATCAATCATACGTCTTTTACAACGCAGTTCTCAAAACTGGTTGAAATGGCTGCAATATCTCGGATAAAGATATTGTGATTCATATCAGCCAAATTTTTATTCCACAAGCGCTTTTTATTTTTATAATCTCAAATGATCAAAAATATCTCCAGATGAACGATTATACCTCGAAAATATACAAAAAGTTCAATCAGATCCAATTACACATAACAATTCCTTTTTCCAAATGAATAAAACATATTTAGAATAATTACAAAAGATGCCAACCTAAGCAACATAATTTTAACAACAAACGATTATATATCGGCAAAGAAATTAAGTAATCAGATAAATTAGAAATACATGAATAATATATAGAATTAAAGCAGACGATAATAATAAAGAGAATTTTCAACCCAAATATTTGAAACCACTGTATAATTTAGAATAGTCAAACTTATTTCAAAATAAAAAAGAAATTTAAATTGAACTAAATATTTTAAAATACGAAACAGATACAGTTTATTAAAAGTATATCCAAATGAAAAGTCTGGAAATTTAAAAGGAAAAAAAAGGAAACAAACAAGAGAAAACTGAAACAGACTGAATTCAAAATTTTGTATTTTTATAACAAACAGTAAGTCATTTCTGTATTTATTTATATCCTTTCTTAAAGTGTGGCTACGTTTTTCTTCTTTTTTTTTTTAATAAAATTTATTTACCTTTTGAAATGCAGATGAGAAAAGCCACAATGCATTACTGAATTTCGGTATTGGAACAGAAATTAATAATGATGATAGTTTTGTATTATTTAAGTAACAAATAAACGAAAAAAAGATAATAAGCAGCATATTTTATTTTACTGTTCCGCGTGATTCTGTTCTATTCTATTATATTATATTGATCTATGTTGATCCATTTTTCGTGGTAGAAATTGTGGCTCTATATTTCGTCTCTTATACCGCAATAGTATACTTACAGCAGATGTTTAAATGAAAAAATCGTTTATTTATGGAATATTTATAAATTTTAAAAAAGCAGTATTATAAACAGTGGTGTATGAATTGCAATGTCGCTAATTTTCATGAAAATAGAGACATTTTTTTGTCTTAACATGTTCAGTTCGGCTCATTTAAATTTGGTGAATACAGCCTTTATCAATTCAGAATCAATTTTATTCCGAAAAGTTAAGTCCAAAAGATATGTTATTATTTTATATAAACAAAAAGCGCCTCCATAATCATAAATTCGGCTTGGTATACTAATTTTTACGTCATACCTCTGTTTTGTGCAAAGTCATCTTGAATTTCTCGAAGTACAGCCACTTCTTAGCTTCTTGAGGTTCAAGGTCGTGGTAGCAATCGCGGGCGGCGTATCCAAAGGAATGGAATTTCTCATCGGGATCTAGGAGCAGGGTTGTTGGCGTTTTCTGATTGACAACTCCTGGGTCGCCACCTGCAACAGTTAGAAAGATGAGCAGATAATTCTTGTCATTGAATAAAAATTTGAGGAAAAAATCAATTCTGATACGTTTGTTTCCTTGCATTTTTTTAAACGAATCAAGTTAAAATTTTTATAGCACGAATGGTATTACAATATTCTTAAAAATACGCAAAATAAAAATTTTTGTAAGAAGCTTAGAATTAAGCATAGGTACCTAAAGCTGAAAGATTATCAATATAAAACCTGTAACTTCAGTATTTCTTAATTATACTAAGGATTTCTTGTTCAAATTTTGGAATAGATTTCATATATATGTTCACGGTTCTATTTCTATAATATTATAGTAAAAGAGGATGAAATACTTGATCCAGATTAGTTTTGCTACGGACAAACTTAAATTTAAATGAATTTCCTCTGAGAACCCTTTCACACAGTTGCAGTATTTGTAAAAGTTTATAGTAATCCAAATATCACATAATGTAAAAATATTATTTCTGAAAAAAAATTATCTATTTTTTCTAATTTATTTATATTTTAATATTTTTTCTGAAAAATATTCAATTTTATTTACGTAGAACAAGATGAATAATCAACTGCTTTAACACGCAGATATTTTTGGTCCTCTTTGATTAATTTTTTAACCCCTCCCCGGCTTTTCCCGAGCTAAGCTCGGGCATGCGAAAAGTACCTTCCTGGCTCATCCCGCGTGTAGTTCGGGCACTGTGAAAATTAACACTGTGCAATCGGTCTTTCTCGAATTATTTCACATGTGCTTTTTATGGTTTCGAATAATTGCAAAGTACTACACGGTGGGCTTTTCTGCAAAAAGATGACATCCTTCTGCTGAACTACCCCCTTCATACTTGTCTTTGTTGAATGCATTCCCCAACATAGAAGAAAATTCATCCAGTATAACAGTGTATTATTTGCTGCTGAAAGACAGGCAGTAAAGGGAAGAAGGTAAAAAGAAGAACAAGATTCTACTGTCCATACTGCAATGTTGGGTTATGTGCAGTACCGTGTTTTCGAATTTATCATACACGATCAAATTTTGATAAATAATTTCATAATCATTTATGTAAATGCAAAAGATGTACATGAAATTTGTAATTCAAGTTAAAAGCGAGTATTCTAAGCTTTTTTTTTATAGTTAGTGTGAATTGACTCCGAAGTTTAATGATTTCTGCCATGCAGAAAGCCAACTGTACAGGTAAATTACGCATTTATTTAAATAGATTTTTTTAACATTAATTTTTAGGAAATTATGTATGCGAATGGTGTTATGTTTAAAAAGATATGTATATGCTAAAAAATAAACATTATAAAACAATTGACATTTTTTAAAATCCAGAAATAAAATGAGCTTGGAAAAGGTTAATACAGAATGCCTTATATTTTAAAAAAAGGTCCAGCGACAAAAACCTGAAAATGAATATAAAATTTGACACTCCTGTGATTGTAATCTGAAAGTAATACTTCACTGCTTGAAATCCGGCTTGATAATTTTAAACACTTACTGAGTAAGTTTAGTCTTCCCCAGGCAAAAATAAAGCAAACAATAAGCAACGACAAATAATGAATAACATGTTCCATCGTAAGCTGCTATATATAGATATCTAGAGTAACAATGGTCTAAATTCATGAGATAAAAGCAAGCACGTGTTTTCAGTCAATCAGTTCATGAGCTTCTCTGTTGCCAGCTTTTGCTTTTAAAATGAACATATTTTTCAATAATAATAACGCACGTAGGTAAACAAAATGTACTTTATTTAAATGTACAATATATGTAAAAAAAATTTTAATTTCGAAAACCTTTTTTTTTTTCTTCTGAAGAATCTTAATATTGAGCATATTTCCCCTATAATTTTTCTAAATTTCACAAATAGAACAAAAAGTAAGTTTAGTGTCAGTTCTGAATTTAATGGAGAACATGTGACTGCATTTATCATTGTTACCTCATGAATTTAGTCCATTGAAACATTCTTGTTGATTCTTACAACTTTTTTTCAGCTAATTGTCATTACTATCACTTGTTTTCTATAATATCAGCAGTTATTAACCATGTACACACAATAAAATTTTTATACATGATTCATTTGCTGTAATACTAAGGTCCTTTTTCATGTGGCACTCTTTTTTGTGTGCGCAATAATAGCTAACTCTTACACAAGTAAGGGGATTAATTAAACGAAATTTATTATAATGTTAACACCTTATTTTTCGAGAATACTACATAATAAAACCTTTTTAAAGAACAAAAAATCACATGCTATACCTTCCCATTTCCTCATCATGTGAATATTGTCCGGGTCTTGAGTGAAGCTGAAGGCATATCCGCTGTAGGTGGTTCCGAAATCGATGGCCACCACCACGAAATAGTTCTGTTGAGGGGAGCTGCTCTGGGTTCCCGTTCTGTTCTCGGTATCGAATGAGTGTCCATTCATCAGAGGGTGAATACCAGAAGAAACCATATCTGAAATACATTTGCATTCATGGGTAATTTAACAATAACGATAAATGTGCATAGATTCAGTATAATCTCTGCATTCAAGGATGACATAACTGAAATATATTTATAACATAAAGAATTTAGAGTTAAAAATATTTTTGCGAATTTAGACAGTATTTTCTTCGGCATTTTTTTAGGCTGAAATAGTGTAGCTGCTTTAAATAGCCGTAAAAAACCTGATAAATATAAATTTGGAATTTCGATTTCATCTTTTCCTACTTTTGTTATTCTGGTTCTGAGGGAAATTTAAGAGTTGCTTCTCATCCAAGGACGTATAGTGAATATTTTGAAATAGAACAAATGTATTTGCAAGTATTAATCAACTTATGGTCAAAATGAGATATTATTACACCAATTAAATTTTAAAAAGTCGATATATTTGAATAATAATTAGACATTTACATATATATATACCTATGCATGTTAAAAATATTAGTTAAAAATAAAACTTTAAATGTTACCCAACAGCGGTGTATTTTTAAAGGCATTTTGATTTTATTTGGTGTGAATTTAAAAAAAAAAATGTTACATGTTTAATCTTACATTTTCTACACAGTTGACTTTCACATCAGCTTCACTAATTGCCAATAAATTTTTAAAATATAATAAAATTGAATTTTAAATTTTAAAAAATCAGCAACCATTAACCACTGCCGTTGCTAGTCCTAAGTGGGCTCTGTATAGAAATTCCTTAAGGGCCTTTTTTCGGATAATAAATGAAAATGGCGCATTAATAAAATTTATTTCAAAGTGTCAAAATATTACACAGGTTGAGGCTCCTGTAGCTGGAGGGCCCCATATCATTGATACGGCGATAGCTACGCCTCTTCCATAGGGCGTAACTAGAGCTACCACATGACATAAACATGTTAGGATGATTGATAAAATATGCTTTAAAGCTGAATATTTAATAATAAAGCCCACAAAACGATGAAACACAAAAAAAATCGATGCTATTGATATAAAGCCATTGCTATGGTCCATAAAATTACAGCAATATGTATCCATAGCTTTAAAGTTTGCTTTTTATACTGAATGTTGTGTCACGTTTGTGTAACATATAAACAAAAATTTTCCAAAGATTTAATAAATTTTTTTTAAAAATTTTCCACTTGAGAATCCCAAAATCTTAATTTTCCTCGATCATAAAATTCAGTTTTCTAGTAATAAAACACCAACATAATTTTAAAAATATTTTTTTTGCATTTTAAACTTCTCATTGATTTTTCTTTCTTTTTAACGAAAACTTTTGTAAAATCTAATAAAATGACGTACCATAATTGGGATCTCCTGGTTTAAAACCTCTCGGCAGAGAATCATAATTCCTTGGTGGCTTGGGCGGCGCCGGGCTCACCCCTCTATTTCCAGAACTCCTTTTCGATTTCTGATCCGTCGTCAAGGACATGTACCTCCTGCTATCTTCAATCTCTTCCCGCCCCATGTATTTCTCGCAGAAGGGTACTGAATCGGACGGCAGAACCTTCTCGAACTTCCTTTCGCTCAGAAGCACCTCTTCCACCAGATTGTCAGTTTGGTCCCTGTAATCGGAAAGAACACAGAAACATCACAAACCCAGAGAAATAAAAGGATTTGGTTGATAAAAAGATTCGTGCAGGTTAAATGGAAGCACATCACCCTAATCCTAGCAAACACGCACGTAGCTTCGGGCACACACGATGCGTCTCGGTTGACAGGAGCACACACACACACAGTCCTACATACCTATTAACATATTTACATGGCACGATGGGAAAGGGTCCTTCGGTTCATTTGCTTTCGAATAAATCGGAATTACTGTGTTTATGCTTGTAATCTGTTTTTACTTTTGGATTATGGAATACATAAGTAACTTATGTAAAAAGAAATGATTATGTTGACCTTGTGGTAACTGTGTTTTTATGTAACACAATGTTGTGTACTGGGATGGGTGGATTTTTCAATGTTTTAAAAGTTGCTATATCAGATTCTGCCTTATTTCATCGATCAGAATTCAAACCTTCCTCACTTCTCAACATCCAATAGAAACGCCCGCCGTCGCTCGTCCAATAGCAATGCATCTACACATCAGCATGATAATTAAACTTCGTCATGTCTTCTAACTGAACTTTCTAGCCAGATACGGGTTTGAGGGTTCCTAGAAACCCATGTACCCGAAAAACATTTCGTAGATAGAATTCAATGTTCGGATTTTCTAACACTAAAACTAAGTTCCCGTAGTTATGATATGTATATACATTTATTCTACGTATTGATATACGTACGCATTGCGTCCTTAATTGATTTGATTTTTTAATAATGTCGCACTTTTAAAGCAACACGAAGGATATTGGGAAGGACCTTGGAACTTTAAACCACCGCTAAGTGACGAGGATGCCACCTGCGCCGGCACCCTTTTCTCCAAATGTCCACATTACGCCAACTTGAGGATATTGAGCCACGGCAGATTCCTTTCACAAGACGAGTTTTCGGGGGCAATCATGACAAACTAGCAACGAGTTCGTGACCTTGATCACCCCAACATGCCTACATTGCATCTTTAAAATTTATGTTTACAAATAAATCTGGAACTATTCCAGATATGCTGCTGAAAATCAAACGAATTTAAACCTCTTAAGCAGTTATCCTCTAAGTGGAGTACGCAGTGATACTTGGGGGTAGCCAAAGAAGTAAGTTCACCATGATTTGCGGAATGTATGATAGTGTACCACTTAAGCGCCATTCATTGGTTACTGTATGGTCACTGTGAGGAACTCAACATTAAGGCACATGCGCAGGAAGACTAATATTGATATATTGCATTACATTATATGTCATGTCATATTGGGTAGAACTTGTTTTATTATTGTCTTTAGGGTACGCGATGTAACGTTTTCCCGTCACACTGCTAAAAAGTCGGCTTCCTTTTGTGGATAGGATAACCGCGTTCCTATACACACATGCGCCCTTAAAGTATTGCGAGGTCTTGTCTTTGGTCATCGTCGCCCCGACAACTTTTGACACTATGAGAACCCCCTACTCCGCCCACGAGCCGGATGTAACTCGAGATTAAAGAGGCCACCGCTACCATCCCGAGACCCTAGAGAGTAAAGAGAGAAGTCCGTTGGAAACCTTTGAACATGACAGATGGAATCTCCTCCCTCACAAACAACAGAATTTGGACTATAATGAACTAATCAACCTTTTAGTAACATCAATGTAAATACTGTAATTAATAGCTGTGACGTAAATAAACGAATTATTTAAAATAATAAATATCACTCTACCGTTATTTTTCTCAAAACGTCACAGCAATCAAAAAAGTTAGGAGATCGCTGCTCAAGAGAAAACTTCTTATATATTAACCATTTTTTGTAACACAGCTCCATGCTTTATGGTTTGTATTCCATCAGATCACTGTGAATTACCGTAAAATTCGGCGTATAACGCGCACCTATACTTTCAAGCTGCGTTTTTTAATTTTTAGGTATATTCGCTGTATAACGCGCACCCCCTTTTTTTTACGAAGAAACCTGAAACGTACGGGTGTAATTCTCTTATGTTTTGAAGTCATTTATTCGAGGTATTATCCCAAGTTTTTGAAAAATAGTATACTTCAAGAACTACAACCCTTCAAGCTCATAAAGAATGCCATTTCTTTTGAATAAACAGTATTTCGATCTATATACATGCTCATATCTTTTTTTTTTTTAAATTTTATTTTAAAAGCTGCCATTTTGATACCCGGCGTATAACGCGCATGCGTAAATTTCGATCTTATTTTGTGTGTTAAAAGTGCGCGTTATACGCCGGATTTTTATAGATTAAAAAAGAGGACTTTCACTTTTGGTTTTGACAAATATTCAGAACTTTTAGAACTGATCACTCGAAAGATAAAGACATCAATTTATTTGAAATTTTGTGGAGTGAATCCTACTCTTACTATTAAATTAGTATTAAATATGTCTATATATTTTTCAATAACATAGTTCATGTATACACAGTAGCGCACACAAGGGGGGGGAGGGTCCTCGGGGTCCGGACACAACCCCCCGCCCCAAAGCCCTTGATTTTTCTCGGTTGATTATAATCCTATGCATATAGTACCTAACATTTAATTAAGCATTTGTTATTAATAATTTTATTTTATTAATTAATGCTAAATATTAATTAATTAATTGTTAATTGTTTTCCCCGAAAATCGACAAAATCAATAGAATATGTTGGGCGGCGTATTGGAGCATGGTACGAGAATAGTGGACTTCCGACCCTGGAAATTGAAAAATTTCTGTGTGTGCTATACTGTGCATACACAATAATTACAATTTCACAACGACTGATTTTTAACTTAACCTTAAAATCCAAACCCTTTTCTTGTAAATGAAACGACGGATTAAAATCACCAAGTCTGTTGCACATCCTGATCCACGTAAATTTGTTACCAAGATAAATGGCCTGAGGTTGTTTTCCACACCACTAACAAAAGGGAAACACACAAGGAAAATTGCAATCTAGATGATGATAATTCGCACGCTGACAACTTGTAAATTGAGATCACGGCTATCATTACAAGAGACCGTGTCTGTCCGGTTTCCCTTGCTTTCTTCATGCTTTTTTCACGGTTTAGTCACATCTTGGTAAGAAATTACAAAGTTTCTTAGTGGGAAAAACCATAGGATGTCCTTTTTGTTCTCTTTTTTCTTAATTATTCTTAAGTATAAAATAAAATGGGGTTGTAAGGTAAAACGATTATCACATACATCAGAGAATTTTCCAAGAAATTCGATAGGATTTAACACATGGCGGTGATTTGGCGAGCGCCAACCTCGTTGGCAAGTTTTTCGCAATTCAGTTCAGTTATTAAGTAAAACTAGTTAAAATGTTACAAACTTATATTATATGGGAAAGGATTTCTTAGTTAATAATAGATAGATTAATGAGAGATATGAGAAATAAAAAGATCAAGGCCAAAGAATAAGTTCATTTAATGTGAGAAATAAAAGTTCTAAAATCCCGAAGGAAATTAAGACGATTATACTGAAATCTAAAACCCTTTTTATGTGAAATATTTTTACGGATTTGTCACCTTTAGCGATAAAGAAATGGAAGATAAAAACTATGGAAAAGCACGTGGCGTGTGAAAAAGTAAAAAAATTAAGCTTTCTTTACACTTTAGGGCATCTCATTGTAAAAAATAAACTGTGAAACTATATTTATAATTTTAAATGTAAGAAATCTAGGAACACACATTGAAAGAATTTCAAAATGAAAATGGTTTTGAATGATAGGTGGAAACGTGAATTTTAGTGATAAGTGAAGAAGAATATTACTTCAACAGTAAATCTAAATACGAGGAAATTATGCATAGTTTTTCCCAGTATCTAAAATAAAATCAGTGGTTCCAATTAATTTAAAATACAAGACAAGAAAAGTTATCGATTTTCACTTTTTATATTTTCTAAAACTTCAAATATACTCATGTCCATAAATTAAGGATAATGAAGTTCAGGCAAAAAAAAGAGACAGAAGCAAAACAAATCTGACTCATTTGTAAAGTCTATTTATTAAACAAAAGGTAAAGAGCAAAAAAAGATGCTATATGTTTGACATAATTAATAAAAATTGCGATTTTTACTCCCTGGAGCAAATTTCAAAAAAGAACCTACTTACAAAAAAACAGTATAACATGGTTAGTATGATAATTAATACGGAGTATGTCTCCCGGACGATGCAATACAGGCCTTACAACGCCTACGCATGCTGAGTATCAAATTATCAATCTGATCTTGGGGAATATTACACCACTCATCAAGCAATGCCCTCCGAAGTTCCGGTAGACAGGTGGGAGGGGGTTGACGGGCTGCAATTCGTCGGCCAAGCATATCCCACACATGCTCTATTTTATTCAAGTCCGGTGAGTATGCTGGCCAATCCATACGGGTGATATCCTTCGATTGAAGGCATTCGTCTAAAATGTTTGCACGGTGAGGACGGGCGTTGTCATCCATAAACAGAAATTCAGCACCCATGGCGCCCCGAAACAAACATACATGTTGTTCCAGAACGACATCCTGATAGATGTGGCCTGTCATCGTTACACTCTGAACATGCAGGTCAGTTCTGGAACCAAGAATAATTCCTCCCCAAACGAGCCATCTTGCACCACCGTAACGGTGTCGTTCAATGGTGTTATCTTGGTGGTAACAAGTACCTGGCGCTCTCCATATGAAAGTCCGGCGAGAATCAGACTGCAAACTAAACCTGGACTCGTCGGAGAACATCACACAAGACCACTGTTGAGGTGTCCACAATGCATGCTCTCTACTCCAGGTTAATCGCAGGCGACAGTGAGTTGCGGTAAGGGGAACACATCTGACAGGCCTACAAGCATATAGGCCAATGTGCCCTAAGCGTCTGTTCACGGTCTGCCTTGAAACTGTCGTACCGGTAGCTGAAGAGAGCTGACGAGATAGGTCTGATGCTGTGCTCCGTCTGTTTCTTTTGGCAGTAACTGCCAAATACCGGTCCTCATTCGGCGTTGTAACTCGGGGGCGACCTGCGCTGTGACATCTACTCACATTACCATCATCTTGGAATCGTTGCCAAAGCCTGGAGATGACACTCTGGGTGATTCCAAGTTCCTCATATACTTCCAGCTGGGTACGTCCCCATTCCAGTCGTCCGATAATTCAACCACGTAAAAAAAATCATCCAAATGCTTCCTGTGTGCCATAACTATGCGGTTATTGCACTGAAAGACTTTTAAAGCGCTTGTGAACAATTTTACTTCTTTGCCACCATTCCTTATATACCCCTCTCTTACACTCTCGTCATTGTGACGTACTATTCGCGCCATATGGTGGTTTCCTGTAATTTGCATATTGTTCTTCAAGATGTGTGTGATAATTCTAAAGGTGAAATTTTTATTTTAGAGTTCAATTTCTGTGTGATTCTGAATTATCCTTACTTTATGGACATGAGTGTATTTCTGCTTAAAATGATATATGATATGAGGAAATACGATAATTAGAAGTATTTTTAGTTATTTTTTAAATGAAGCTACTCCTTGACGCGCATCAAATGAGCTCTGCTAGGAGTACCTGTGTTTCTCCTTCATAAGTTTCTTATGAGCCCAAATCCATATGATGTTCAAGTGAAAAAATTAGAGTGTATTGGAAATATCCAAATGTGTATGGGTACACGTCTTTTGTTCAAATGAGTCAGTTAATAACACCATATGGTCAGTTATTCCAAAATCTACATTTGTGGAATTAAAAACGCTAAAATTGGAGTAAATCTGGCTATTGCGCAGTTTAATATGAGTCATGTAGCAAAATTAATGATCTTAAAACATTGTAATATTGAACCAAGTTATAATTGTGAGCCATGCTTCAAAAAATTAGATGCACATAGGATTCGTGTAGCCCAACGGAAGCATCTTAAGATCCTCACAAACGGCTAAATTGTTAAAAATAATGAAAAAGAGAAACTTAGAAGAGCCTTTTGTAGAAGCAGAGGGTAAAGAAAATGTTTCATATGCTTCTAGAAAGTATTTAAAAAAAGTTAAATGCTCAAAAATTACAAATTCTATTTTACGAAATTGTCAAAACTGAGAACAAATCCTATGTTCCTTATATTTGTTTGGGTAAATGGAACACATATTAAAATTATACTTAATTAGATCGCTATACGTCTATTGAGAAAATTTCATTTGTAGTATTATTGAGAAAATTTCATCATAAGTTCTAACAAACGTGTCACAAATGAGCGTGTTCTAACACGCTCATTTAATCGTCTAATTTATAACTGAGAAATATATCATCTGCAGGAAATATAATAATGTCACCTGCAGCATGGAATATGTAGTTATTATAAATGCTGAAAATATAATTTTTCAAATGTTTGTTTGGAAAATGAGTGGTAAAAAAATTGGTATACGGCACGTTACCGTCGACTTATGTTTTATAACCTAGAGGAGAAACTCACTGCATTATGAACTTACGTATTCAGATATCCCAATATGAGTGAATGTAACTCAAACAAATTATTCGGAAACTTGATTTCTGACACTGACTCTTTGAAGCATTTATGTGAATTTTTTCTCCTTAGAGTACAAGTTCCATTCAAAATAACCAAAAAGTTTCAAGATTCAAATCGCATGCGCATTGCCAACTAAATTAGTCTTAAAAAAAACCGTTTTTCCTAAACTACATTTTTCCTCAGATTTTTTAGCAGATCCCTTAACTTTCATCTTAAAAAAAGTACCACTATTCTTGGCTTATATACGGAAATGTATGGTATATATGTTACTGTTGAAGTGTTATATCCCTTATTTCATAGAATAACTAGCTATTTCTTGGAATAACTAGACAAGTCAGTTTAAGCATATAAAATTATTGAATTCTATGATTTAACTAGGTATTCTATAAAATAACGATTACTTGATCGTTAAAGTATTAAATATGGCACTTGAAAGTTCTTTGAAATAGTTCTAGAGACTTTCCAATTAGGAACAAGAGACGGCCGAAACCTGCTTTAGGTAGGGGAGGGCGTACACACTAAAATATCAATCCCCATGTTAATCCTATGGTGCTATTTTTTTTTTTTTTGATAACATGGGGTTGATATTTGGGGGATTGAAAGTACTACCTGTTTGGTTAGAAAGTACAAGGACTCGACCTCCCCAGGTGCTTTCCCCCTGGACAGCATTTTGCCAATAGCTCGACACCTGAGCCTCTGAGTCCACTCGGACCTAGCTCATTCGGTCCCTCTGCCTCCATTGTATATTTGCACCAAATTTCTCTCTCATAGAGTCAATCCTTGTATTTTATTTAAAAGTTTAAAACTTTTTTAAATCTGTAATATCTTGAAATGTGTATTTGAGTTTCTTCTTTGAGGTTTGAACCACAAGTTCCCCTCGGTGAGACCCATCCATTTATCCTCTTAGCCCTCTTTTGGTAGGCCTAGGGGGGCTCCAGCACTAAAATATAATGTTCCCATGTTATTTCTATGAGGTTGGGTAAAATTTTTTATCCCTTTTGGAATTGAGCTAGGGTATTGATATTTGGAGGTTCGATAGTATTACGTCATATCGCGAGATATACGAGAAATCGACCTCCTCAGGTGTTCCCCCTCCCCTATAGAGCTATTTCCTTTATATCTCGAATCCTATGCCACCTAGGGCATCCGTATCTGCCTGCTTCGATAGATATCCCTATGAGCTTTCTGCACATATAATTTTATTGTAATAATCCTATTTCCTCTCCCCCCCCACTTCACGTTTTTAAAGTGTTTTAAATTTTTAAAAATCGCCATCTCTCCGAAAATTTTTGAGTTTCTGCTTTGAAACTCAAACCATAGGTTCTCCTCGTCGAGCTACATCTTTTTGTCCAATTTGTTCTATGGTAGTGGGCCAGAGGGGAACTTGTCGTTAAAATTAAAAATCCCATTTTAATTTTTTCGAGAGATTTTAGCTATTATGATCAAATAATTTATAAAATAACTTTGAAATAGTTTATTTTTCACTTTAACCGTCTATCATTAGTTATTTAATAGAATAGCTAGTTATTTCATAGAATAATAGGTAAAGTATGTATTTTTTTTATTTATTATATACTTTAACTGACTTGTCTAGTTATTCCATGAAATACGTAGTTATTCTATGAAATAACTGAATTATACACCCTATAACGGTAACATATATACCATGTGTGAAAAACTTATTAACATAATGTACTTGGTTATTGGTAAATTAAGAATGGTGTTAGGGACATATTTCGTGGCCGCGGTAGCCAAGTGGTCAAGGTATCGGATCATGGCTAGCGTGTCATGAGTTCGAGCCCAGTAACACGGAAGACCCGCCGTGTAGGAGAGAGATGCACGTTAAATTTATCGAGTGCTCAAACGTCCTCCCGGTAGTTAGGAGAGCGGCGGCGCCAGCTCAGGTGTCGTCCGCGTCACTTGACCATGGTTCAAAATTACGCGGTCCGTCGCCAAAAGCCCTCGTGTAGCTGAACATTGCGACGTTAATATTCACCCACTCACTCACAGAGACATATTTCGGTCAAATGCAATTCTTGCGCAAACAAAAAACCAAGCGACTTCTTTAAAGTCCGATTCAAAGACCGTTTAACGCAGCATTGTAATTAAAACATTATTCGAAGCAAAATTTATTTCCATTCGCGGTTTTTTTGGAAGGGGAAAAAAAGGTATTTAAATACTCGTCGGTAGAGGAATTGCATTGCTTCCTTTTTCTTCATGCTATCTTTTCTAGGCGGAGGTGAATAACAATTTTCATTTCGATTGCACCTGTTTACACAGCAATCTTCATACCGCCTCATAACCAGCAGCAAGAGTCGTGACAATATTCAATTTATTGTGGCGAATAAATTTCGATTTGACCCATTTTTTGCTTACCACAATATAGGAAGTTTTTAAATTAGATCTGAGGACAACACTAGACGGAAAAATTGCCAACTCAATTTTTCTGTCAGAAAATATAAATCTTACCACCTTTTTGAAGAAAAAAAAAGTAGGGCAAGAACAATAAAAGAATTTTGAAGTAAACCCTATCCGCACCAGGGTACAAAATTTATTGGATGCAACAATTTAGATTTGAAAAGAATAGTAAAAATTCCACAGGATCAGAAAAATCATTCAATGAATTCCAAAAGGCTGGTAAACTAAGCTTTTAAGTAATAGCTGGTATATATATATATACTAGCTGACCCGGCACACAAACGTTGTTTTGCCATATAAATTATTTATAGTGAATATTTTGGTAATCAAATAAAAAATAACTAATTCATTTTAAGTGTGTGGGGATGTGGTATATGACTAAAAGAGAATGGAAAGCTGTGAACTATGACGACCTATAAAAGTAACAAAACACCAAACATTCATTTTTTGAATTATTTGTATACTTTTATTATTTTAACTAATAAATTTCAAATTACATCTCTATCACAAATTATGACAATTAAAAATAGCATTATCAGTCTCTTAGTGCAATGGAGTGTACGATGTTTTTAGTGTGAGTCCATCTTTAGCCAACACAAACAAACTGGATGGTTTACCCATGCGAGAACATGCCACATACGTCCGCATGAACGTCCGTGTGAAAAACACAATGTGCCCAAATCTAAGCCATAAATAGACTTCGTTTGGCCTTGAGACTTATTGATTGTCATTGCGAATGCCAATCTAATTGGAAATTGAATCCATTTGATTTCAATTGGCACATCTGTGGGAAAAATAGGGAATCGTGGTAGTAATATATCTTATTCTCGGAACTTGTGTGTGTGTGTGCCATTCAAAATGCTAGCTTCGACAACGTTTTCAATCAATTTTTTCATGACTAATCACGTGCCATTGTACAGCCGTGGTGGGTTCAAATTAAGAAGCAAAATAACCGGAGATCCAACCTTCAGTTGTAAATGGTGCGGTGGCATGCCTGGCAAATTAAATGAGCTCAAAAACTCTGCTGGATAATTTACAGTTTCGTTGGTATCGCAAACTGCATCGATAGATTTGTATTACATCAAGTCCCCAGACAACAACTGTTTCCTACTGAATATACGCACAAAATTTTACAACAATTGGTCTAGCCGTTTCATTTATCTCGTGTCATTTATTTGAATAACGCTAACAAAGTAAAAGCGATCAAATTTTTCGCAAATATTTTAGATATTTTTGTTTTATAAAACGTGCAATTTTTTGTGAATTTTTGAATTAAAGATATGTACAAAAAATGGGGGGAAAAAACTTTTCACTCGCCAAATTTGGTGATTTTTGATTTGTTATAGACACCTATTTTGATAATGTAACCTATGAGCAGAGTGATTTGGATGGTGGAAGAGAGAAAAGTCACACATCCGGCGTGAAACCGATTTTCGACGCCAAGCGAAATAAACGGCGAGATGAGCAACACACAGGGGTAAAACAATTACGCATTTTAAGGTTTTTAATTAATATCTTTTGAACTAATTGCAATATCGGAATGAAAAATAGTTTACGTCCTACTCAGACCTACTGAATATACGCACAAAATTTCATAAGAATCGGTCGAGTCGTTCCGGAGGAGTTTGGTTACAAACACTGTGACAGGAGAATTTTATATATTAGATATATATGTACCGTAAATTTTCGAGTATAAGCCGAGAATTTTAAAAGCTTTTTTAAGTAAAAATTTTTGGATATACTGATTTTGGGAAAAACATAGTTATGAAGAAACGTTATATATTTATTATGTTTTTTAAAACATTTTCACAGTTGGTTTTTTACAATTTTAATCTTTAAATTTTGGAGTATTTTGAATAAAACTTTTTTACTAAAAGGGAGGGGAAGGCACATAAATCCTTCAAAGTAAAGGTCAGAATCCAAATTTTCGGATAGTTCTAAAATTTACATTCACTCAGTGGGATATCGGAATGTATATCATCAAGCAACATGTTTTCTCTCCAGTGGCGTAATGGATAGGTCGACGGTCACTTGCCGTAAACGAATTTTTATTCCTGCTCATTTTCTGAACATAATTGCACAGAAAATAAGACTAGGATATATAATGTAAAAGATAATAAAAAAATGGGGGGAAATGTGATAGAATTATCAGAAATGAAAATATTTCCGTTGAAGTCATACTTTACAACAATTTGATTGGGAAATATTCCACCCACTTTACCCGCTCGGTAACAGTGGCACTACATTTAAAAATGACAGGATTTTTTTTCCCTTTAATTCAGCTTATATACAGGTTTTGAATTTTGGGTAACTTTTTCAAGAAAAATACACACCTTCGGTTTATACATGGATCGTTTTATATTCAGAAATAAACATTATTTTTTTAAACTGGAGATTTTTATAAAAAAAAAAATAATCATTTAAAAAGCAATAAAGCATTTTGTTTATCAAATGTACACCAAATTAAACATCCTCTTTCTAATAGGCTGTTTTTTGGCAATATAGCCATTGCAGACACGGGAAATCCACATGCGTGAGAGCCATTACACTATTGGCAATTCCTCTACCAAATTTTTGACACTTGAATTTATTCAATTTAAGCTTTGGTTGGATTTTGTCAAGAAAACCACAACCAAATAGATACTCAAGGGATCTTTAACATGGCACACAATCATATGACATGCGCGTGCCTACGATTTTCACATCCCGAAAATCTGTCAACCTCAGCGGTGATCAAACCAGCAACCTTAGGCTTATGAGGCGGACACGCTAGCTCTAAGCTATCCAGCCGACAAATCAAACACATCCCTTACTTTTTTTCTGAGAAATCTCTTACCTGGACCCATCTGCGTTTGGTTGCTGGACTCCTGTTCCTTTGGTTTTAGCAGTCTGGGATTCATTGGTAAGATCCGTGAGACTTCTTTCAAATTCATCGATGACTCTCATGGCTACCTTTTCCATGTAACTGTCTGGGTCTTCATCGTCGGAGAATGCCTCGGGTATTTGAGGGTCTCGTCCGCTGGGGTGAGAGGACATGCGTTTCAGAACCTCTTTGACTAATTTGGGACTTCGTAGGGGAGTTGATGGCTTGTTGCTCTTCTGCGATTGGGTGTCTGTGGTTTGATCTGTTCGCTGCAACCATAAAAAATGTATAAATATCTGTAATCTTACATGATATATATATAAATAATCAAAATTAATAAACTTCACACTTTGTGATTCGACAACATGCGAGATAAAATGAATGTATTTCTAAAACAATATTGTCGATTTTAGTAAAAAATGCGAGGTCTTGCATTAATAATGATAACGTGAAAATTATATGATTTTTCGTAGTTATTTCCTATATTCTGCATGCATGTCAGGGATTATGAATTGTAGCGACTAATTATTTCCAATATTAAACCAAGACCAGAGAGATTTTTGCTCAATATACTTCACGGTGAGTGAATGAGTATTTATTAACGTCGCACTATAAAGCAACACGAGATCTATTGGCGATGGACAGTAGCGCACACAAAAAATTTTCAAGGGGGGGGGGGAGTCCATGGTCGAAAGTCCCCAAAACGTATCATACTTCAAGACAACACCAATTGATTTTTCTGATTTTGTTAACAAAAAACAGTAAAAAATAAATTATTGAATTAATAATTAGCATTAATTAACCACTTGCGCTGGTAAAGAATTCACTGACGTGTGTACCAGAACGGTCGTTTCTGTTTCTGTAACAATCTCATGATGACGTGCATACCACGTCGTGGGAGATTCTGTGACAAAAGCATTACGACGTGAGAAGCACGTCTTTCCAGTGCAAGTGGTTAATAAAATGGATTGTTTATTTCAAGAACTTAATTAAATTTTACATTATATATATATATATATATATATATAGGATTATCATCAATCGAAAAAAACAAGGGTTTTGGGGTGTGTCCGAACACCCCCCTTGTGTGCGCCACTGGTGACGGATCTCGGAATTCTGAACCTGGGCTGTCACCCATCCTTTCCAAAACACGTCAACGAAAGGACTTCGAGTTATGACAGATTTAGCGTTCATCAGCCCCTCTATATGGAGGGCCTTTAGTTAGGGACGTCTTAAGACTCTTTCAGGCCCTGGACCCAAAAAAAAATTGTAAAGCCCTAGGCCCTTATGCAAAAGTACGCCCTACCTGAAATCTCTAAAAGTGGACAGTATATAGCATCCATTGTCAAATACTCGTTCAAACGGCAATTTTAAAGAAATAAACATGCACAACTCACAGTCTCAAAAACCTAGCTCGACCGATGGCCGCATTTCGACTAAATGAGTTGAATAATTGTTTATGGTATTAGGCCAAGGTCTAGACATGGACAACGGTCATCACATAATAATGCAGTCGTACCACTTTTACGAGTTCACATGCAGTTTGAAACTCCCTGTTCTTCGGAGAATATGTACGGGAATAATATTTGACCATAAAAATTATTCGGATCATGATCTTATTAAAACAAATTCGAGAAAGAAATGAGGCCCCCACTGAGAACGAGGCCCTTGCCCCGGGCCCAGTTGGCCCATGCTTTAAGACGTCCCTGCCTTTAGTGGCACAAGGGCTGGAACTCATGGCACGTTGGCCACGAGGTTGTTAACATGACAACTAGGTTACTATGGCTACAAGCTTTACGGTGAAGATAAAAAATTAATGCACAGTTGCAAAAAGATGCCGTTTATAATTTTCAGTAATCCTTATTGAGACAAACCAAGGGTGTTAAACTCATAAACTAACTTAGACCAAGCAAATAAGGTTTTTTTTGGGTGGGTCGCAAAAAAGAATCAATATTCATAAAAACGTAGGTTTATTTCGAATAATACATTATAATAAACATACATAAAAGAATAAGAAAATTTTATGTTTACGTATGACATTGACATCTCTTCTCTGCTACTATCTTTCCAATTAGGAAGAAATTTTTTAATTTTATTATATACTATTAAAAGTACGCGGCCGGGCAGCGAGTTTGACATACCGGAGCTAGACAAAGGTGTTGCCATTGTTAACGGTTTGAAGGGAACTAATTGATGAATAACGGTTCAGAATTTAACTGAATTAAACTAGTTCATTAATTCTTAGAAATATCGATTTGACCTTCTCTTAACTTGTTTTCCATCACGAAATTAGCTTGAATTTTATATTTTTGTAAGATATTATATGCTATATTTTACAGCTTAGAATGGTTAAAAAATGAATGCCTTCGTTTTTAATTGATCATTTCAAACATTTATACAGATTTTAAAATTTTAGTAAATATAAGGTAAATATAACCGTAAGATACAAACAAAAATAGATGTTTTAAACATTTAACAGTATGAAATTTAATCCTATGAAACTATTGTGTTAAATGTGTTTGAATACTCATTTTATAAGCATAGACACTATTTTAAAGTTAACTCGATAATAATAATAATTTATATATATATATATATATATACAGTCAACACTCGATAATTCGAATCTTCGATAATACGAAGTATGTGCTCAGTCCCTAGAAAAACTCTTGATATTTCGAACTAAAACAATACATTTTGGTATAACTCAATATTTCGAAGTAAAATCTGTGGCTGGCCATACTACAATACGCTATAATTCGAAATTATCTTATAAAACTCTCTATTATGACGAACACTCACTATTATGTGCAGTCCTGTAATAAACAGGTTGGAGCTTACAAGTTTTGTGTTGTCTGTACGTGTCTCCCCTGTAAAGTAGCCCCTTTGATGACCATCTGTCTGCTACCCCTTCTTAGTGTTTTCCTGTTCTTCAGGTGAAAAGACACTGATTGTTTTCGTTCCTTTAAATGGACCATAGACTAACCGCACCTGTTGTCAGCCGTCCACATCTTTCGTTTAACACGTGGCCTAGCTACACATGTGCTTAGAAAGTATAGTCTACTATTGTGTATGAATGTATTCTTTTAATACTGGACTTTTAACGTCTGTAAAATATTTACACTCCATATATATAATAAGTACTTTTTAAAAATACTTAAAAATAATTTTATGCATGAGTACACAATTATTGTTTTATTACATAGTTTCAAATTTAAATGTGATAGAAAAAAATTAATCTTAAGTGTATTTTGGAAATTTTTTCCTACCCTTTTGATAATTCGAAGTTTTTCATTGGTTCCTCCAACTTCGAATTATCGAGAGCCGACTGTATAAGAATCTTTGCTAGCATAATTGACATTTAACCCTTAATATTTAATCTAACTATCCTTCAAAAATTCTAATGCTCTTTACCCCCTTTATTTAACATCATAATTATCATGCATGTAGGTGTTTCGAAGAAGAAACATGGTTTAAATTAATCTTACATTGGAAGTTTCTTAAAAACCTATTTAACTGACCCAATTAAACTGAATCAAGTAACGAAATGTTACCTGAGCTGGTACCTTCCTCTCCTAATCATTGTACCACAGGAAATATAAATTCATGCAACAGCGTATACAGAATTCTTTTATAGGGGATTCATATTTTAAAAAATATGAAGTCGAAAGTGATAAGGCGTAATTTATGCGCTAAAAATAAAAAAAAATTTATCCATGTGAGGGATTTGAACCCCAAACGATACTCATTTGTACACCACTAAATCTTTGTAAAATTTTACATAGCATATCTTGTGAAATGTAGATTTGAACGCGTAACTTGACAGACCACTAGGTTACCGTTGTCTCTAAGAGGAAAGAAACGTTATCGTGTGTGAATATTCTCATGTCTTCCAATATTATTTATATGAATTTTGATCCCTTGTATTTTGACTCCTAGAGCGACTGTTTGGCTTGGGTGCTCCAGGCAAAATTAAATTCCTAGAACCAGTTCGCATCGTGAGAGCTCAGGTGCCTGGCGCCAAATTACTTGCGGCAATTGGTATCACCTATATAATACTGCACTAAAAAGTGATACCAGCTCCTGAGGAATGTACTAGGTCTGCAATGGTAAAAATACCAATCCACAGCTTGGAGGAAAAATATATATATAATTTATATATAGCCACAAGTCGTTCAAGTATCTTCTAAGGTGTGGGGATATTTAGCTTGAAACTTTCCAAGAGAAATTTGTAAAAAGTGGAAAATGCTAGGTTTTAATCCTTTATCTCTATATCAAGTATCAGACTTTTTTTTTTACGGACTTTGTCAAAACGGAAAGAAACTCGCCCAGCAATTAGTGTCTACGAGCTTATCTATTATTCCCTTGAAGAAAAGTAAAACGGCCGAGACGTCGTAAAATGGATGTTCACTCATGTGTATTCAGTAACTCCTCTGGAAACTACAGCAGTTCATAAAACTTTTATGGTTCTTTACCAGCATATTCTGATACATTGGCTTCTATACATAGAAGCATCTCATTTAGAGAGCTGTTGCTATATGGGGATGTATCGATTCTGTTTAGATATTCTAGGAGAAAGAATCCTCTAGAGTATTATTAATTTATTTTATTTTATTGATCCAGCTCAATTCTTCACACACACAAAATTTATTTCACAAACTTATTGTAAAATTTTGAGCATTTTAACTGTTGTCAAGAGTAGACGTACTTAGTCTTAACAGTCACAAATGTTTATTACTTAGTAATTAAATAAATTGATAAAACTATACTAATTCTACTTATTTTTTTCAGATAATAATAATATTTGTTCAAAAAATTGATAGCTTCCATCATATTTTTTGTATATAAATTCTCAGTAATCGTGATAAAAACTATTCTAAGAAAAATCTCGGATTGCGTCAATTTTATAAGTACAGGTTTTCTATCCCAATTAAAAAACTGAGAAGAATTAAAATGTATAAAACCCCTTAAAGGAAAAATAAATTCTGTTTGTTCCATATTTATCTTGCTTTCAAAATTATTTTTTATTTATTTATTTATTGCAGAAAAATTGAACGGGTGCAAAAAGACACACCGAAACAGTGCTGTATACAAGGATGGAGTTTGGAGGCTCCAACCCCTCCCATAGATCAACACATTTTTAATTTTTGCATAAAGATTACTTCTCTGTGTTTTCATCTGCGTTTTATTTAAAAGTATAACCACTCTTTTTATACTGATGTTCAAAATTAAGAGAATTTGCATATTTTGCCGAATTCTATAAAATGATTTGAACGAAATGTAAAAATACTGCTTCCCAACAGAGATGCATATCTTGTGTGTCAAATATGTAAGCATATATGTGTGTGTGGGCACAGCTCGAGTAACAGGATTTAAAAGGGCGTGCCAAAGTGTGGGATTAATTGTTACAGGAACTCGTAATTCTCCATATTTCCAATGTAAAATCACTGTGCGAGGCCTGCATATCTGTAAGACGGAACCATACCCCCAGCAGAACACAAAAATTTTCAAGGATGGGGGGGGGTGTCCATAGTCGAAAATCCCCCAACTCGTATCATAACTCAAAACAAACTCGAGACAACACCAATTAATACTTTTGATTTTGTCGATTTTGTTAACAAAAAACAGTAAAAAATAAATTATTAAATTCACAATTAGCAGTAATTTATAAAATAAATTGTTAATAACAAGTACTTAATTAAATTTTACGTTATATATATAGGATTATCCTCAATTGAAAAAAAACTCAAGGGCTTTGGGAGGGTGTCCGGACCCCTAGGACACCCTTCTTGTTTGCGCCACTGCTCCCCCCCCTATTAACCTTTTTTTTGGTGTTATTCTGCAATTGCTGTTTTACATCTTCCGACTCTGATGAGTGTTACGCGCAATCATGCGTGTGAATGAAAACTGATAAAAGGGGGTTGTCTTTTAAAAATTATATTAACCCTATGTACACACACATGCGGTAGAACGTCGTTTATCCGAATCAATTGGAACCGGACACCGTTCGGATACACGATTGTTCGGATAACCGAAAACCAAATGTGATCCATGCAGTATATGAAACCGCACACTATACGAATATTGAAAATCATAACATGCAGGAAACGTGCTTGAAGAAAAAGCAAAATAGGTGCAATGTCGCAATTTTACCTTTATTGTGGAAAATAATTACTTATTTTTCGCTGTACCATTGTTCACTTTCGTTTTTTAGCTGCAAGGTCTCTGATTCTCTTGGTCATGATATTTGACGCTCCGGATAATAAACGTTAGGATAAATGACGTTCTACTGTACCAAATTTCATTAAAATCTGTCCAGTAGTTTTAAATAAATCGAACAAATCTGAAAATTCTCTTACATAATTTTGAGCACCAGTGTATATGAAAGTAGACTGTGTATACTACTGAGTTTAAATATAATTTTATTTTCAAAATAGTAATAAATAGCATCAAAATCCTTTTACAAGAAATGTCGTAATAGTTATCGCCTTTGTTCCCTATAGTATGGCCACGGTAGCCTAGTGGTCAAGGTATCGGATCGTGGTTGGCATGTCATGAGTTCGAGCCCAGTACCACTAAAGACTCTCCGTGTAGGGGAGCAATTCAAGTTAAATCTGACGAGAGCTCAAACGTCCTTCCATTGTTGTGGTGTGGTAGTTAGGAGAGGGAGGTGCCAGCTAAGGTGTTGTCCTCATCACTTGACCATGGTTTAAAATTACGAGGTCCGTCGCCAAAAGCCCTCCTGTAGCTGAACAGTGCAGCGTTTTTTTCACTCACTCACTAATTCCCCCAATAGTAGATATTTTCGAATTTTTCAGAATGTTTTTTTTTCCAAGGGTTATTGAGAAGTGTGCGTGTGTAAAATCCTTTAATATTTTCTAATAGTTGCATATCTTTTGTAACGATTTCTCTCTCTCTCTCTTTTGTCGGACGAATGGGTTGATAAGAATCTTTGGAAAACAGGAAAAGTGTACTAAAAAAATTATCTCTCCGCTTTCCCCTTCGCTCTCAAGTTTTAAGGGTTTTCGACGTCCGTTCTCGAATTCTCCCCTTTCAAAAAATTCCTGGCCCATCACGTCTTTCTGTTACGTGAGATAAAACATGTCACCAGAGCCCTCTTTTCAAATGAGTGGTACTTCAGATCTGCACACAGAAAAATACGGTCTTGTTGAATAGAGACCTTTCTGTGTTTCCTTTCCCACTTGAATTGAAAGGGTTTTTTTTAGAATGTGGGTTTGTGTCACACAGATGTTTCGGTACTATTATATATCGACTGAAAGTTTTTATGTATAATATTTAACTTTTTTTCTGAGTCTTATCTAATTCACATAACATCTTTTGTTGTTCTCAGAAAGGGTGCTCATTTTTTTTTTCAGAGCAATTTTGTAAGAAAGAGGCAATTACTTGATTTCAAAAGAAGTTACACTTGAATGGTACGTTTGCAAAGAGGTAAGAACTTCCTCATTTTTTATATATAACTAAAAAATCTTAAATCATTTTGTTGCAAATATTTTTTTATATCCAATGGGGCTGCGAATTGGTATTTTTACCATTGCAGACCTAGTACATCTCCAGGAGCTGTTATCACTCTTTAGTGCGGCGCCATACAGACGGACACCAATCACCGCAGGTAATTTTGACGCCCAGTTTCCTCCACAGATGGAGGCACCTGAACTCTGACGATGCGAACCTGTGCTAGGATTTAATTTTGCCGAGAGCGCCCAAGCCAAACAGACACTAAAGGAATCTTTTAGATGGCGTACAATCATACGACATGGCCGCTGTCGATTTTTTGCGTCACGAAAATCCACCGACTTGGACCGTGGTCGAACCCGCAACCTTTGATGCAGAAGGCCAGCGACAAATCAACCACGACAAACCAGCCGGCTAGTTGCAAATATAGTCCTTATAAAATACGATTTAAGACCCCCTATCATTTGTGACGTTCAGATCTCATTTTACCTAAATCAGAACGAACGCAAGATGTGTAAACAAGGAAAAAAAACTATATAATCAACAAAACAATCAATAAGTTAAATGTGTTTTTCTTAAATGTCTTAAAAACCTTTTCTACTTTAATTAAAATACAAACACTGCCCACAGTGTCACACGCAAGAGGGAAGGGGGGTCCCCGGGTCCAAAACCTCCAAAGCCCTTGATTTTTTCCCCGGTTGATTATAATCCTATGTATATAGTACATAAAGTTACATGAAGTATTTGTTATTAATAATTAATCTTATTAATTAACCCTAATTATTTGTTCAACAATTAATTTTTACTGCTTTTTGTTCCTGAAAGTCGACAAAATCAAAAGAAAATGTTTGGCGGCGTATGATACGAGAATGGTGGACATTTGACCCTGCCCCCCCCCTCCCCGTGTGCGCTACTGACTACACATCTTGCGTCAATTTATATCATTAATCGTCAATTAAACTATTTAGTTAAAATTAATACCACAATTATATTCAGTAACGAGAAAAAATATTTCCTGACATAATTGAAAAAGTTTAATATGGAGCATTAAGTAAAGATTTCATGTTATGAAAATACTTTACATAAAATAAAGAAATAATAATAATTTATTAAACAAAAGAATAAATAACAAAGTATACAATGCCAAATTATAATTTAAAATCCTTAGAAATCAAAATAGGTTAAAAAGGTAAATAACGAAGAAACTTTTTAACGGCTCGAGACAAAAATAACGGTCTCACGACCTTCTTAAAACTCTTTCAGGTAAATTTCTAGGATTCCTGACTTCTAAACATCATATGACAGTAAATAATATCAAATAACGGGTTTCAAAAATTCTTAATTCTACTTTAATCCAGTGAGGACTTCTAGAATATAAATTCTGTCATTGTGTGTTTTAATATTTTTTGAAAATTACGTTTAATGCTGGTGAAAGCAGGCGTGCAAATGATGCGACACAAGCAAACAAAAACGCCAGCTCTCTTTCAACTTAAAATACTAGATAAAACACATTAAAATTAAATTTAATGTACCAAAAAATTTTCAGAAAAAAATAAATATTTACCTCATTAGGTTCCATCTTATTGTTCTCCTGTTCATCTTTGGGGCTATTGTATTGCGACGGCATGTCCGGCTGTTTGGTTGTGAGCATAGTCCGGCAAAAGTCCTGCAAGCCGGACACTGCAATCGAAGGCCTCCTGTCACTGTAACCGCAACTGTACCTTCTGAGTCTTGGATCACCGAAATAGACCGGCTTGTAGCGTAGTTCGGGGGTGTAGTGGAAAGTTTTGTTGGCGGGTTCTCTGCTCAGGACCGACGCGGGGGTGGGCGAGCTGAAGGTGGACTGCGGGGGAAGGGAAGGTCGCTCCCAGCGGCTTTCATTGGCTGCTAGGGGGAGAAATCGTCTGTCAGTCACGAAATTCGAATGATAGTGATTATGTCGGTTAGAACTGTCAATACGATTATTATCTCTGAAGCTTTTACCAGGCTCATGATTATTTTTTATTACTTTTTCTTGTATGTGTTGGCAAGATTTCATTTTTCTTCACGAAAAATGACAAGAATTCTTTTTTGTGTTTTACGAGTTGATCAATTTGTTTATACAGTAAGTAACTTGAGTGAAGATTTTGTTTTATAATTATGAGCTAAATAATGGGAAAATGTCATTCATATCTCATCACACGATTGAATTCCTTACTGTTATAATTTTTGTGTATTACTTTTTCCGATTTCAATAACAAGTTTTTTAAGGGGCACAGTACGAATCAATTGACGAAAATTGGTCAAAAATTAAAATAATTTTTTTTAACCTAAAAATTATTTTTTGTATAACTTTCTATAATCACATAAAACTTGAAAGCTTCAAGTTAAATAAAAAAAACCTAGAGTTTTGATAACTTTTATGTTTACATTTTCCTTCACATATATCCCAATGGCAGAAAAATTTAAAATTGATTTATCACAAAAAAAATATTTTTTTAAATTATTTAGCTTAAAGCTTTTCCTATTGTACAAAAATTTCTTATATTCTTTCTACCTATTGCTATTTATACACGTAACAAAACTTAGTATGCATGTTCAAGGAATTCTTAATAAGCATTCATAAAAAGAGTATTTTACAATATCATCTATGTTGGTAGAAAACCCATATCAACTTTTGTTATACATAGCTTGACACACATGTCAATCAAATTGCCTGGGTTTATGTCAATCATTGCCGGAGGAGTAGCATTTTATAACCACTTCATAAATTTTTAATTTCTTTTTAAAAAAATTAAATGGTTAGTTTTTGAAGTATTTTAAGCACAAAAAGTGTTTTACGTAATACACATACATAGGTCGCAAGTTAAAAAAAACATTGGCAGTTATAGAGACTGCCGATAGAAGTGAAAACTTAGAACTTTTAGTATTAAAACTTGAAATTTCATAATGTTTGAATCAATCAATCTGGTTTTCACATCTATTGACACTCCGAGCAACAATTATACGCATGTTTATATGGGGTTTTTATCTTTCAAATATATTACGGGCTGTACAAGATCATGACAAAATATAAATACCATTCAATTGAAATAACAATTAATATGCAATCATATTATTTATGGATAGTATTTGTATTTACTTGTACTTGATTTTTAACATTATTTTAATTGTTTGCATCATTAATTTCAACCATACTTAGACTTTTTGTGCTTTCAATTATTTCATTTTGTTCTAAAAAAGATACAATAGGCTTATGGTAACTAAAGAAAGAAAGGAAAATGTTTGATTCAAATTTATCTAAGTGTCGTGTAAAAACCGCATCGATCGTCGTTTTATATTTTGTAGTACTAAATCTTTGATCATTGGACAAATTTAAATTTAGTGTTTCATTTAGAAATTCAATTAGTGGTAAATTTTTATCATCTGCAAAGTTAATATTGAAGTCTCCACTTAAAATCATCGGTACATTATCATATATTTTTCGCCAAATCTTTTTTCGAGTAGTTCAGAACCTTCTTTTGTATAAATCATCAAATTTTCGAATAAAAATTTTATCTGTCTCATAGATTTTCCAGGCGAAAAATAAACGGCAACCATTAATATGTATTGCCCATTCTCGGAATCGCAACGAGCAATGCACAGTATATACACATTGAACTTTTCACTAAATCCATTCAATATCACTTATAAGATATACACAGCACTATACGTCATCTGTATAGCTACAGATATACTAATATAAGCATGTCGGTGACGCGAACGCATGAAATTTCACCCATCCAAAAAGTGTCTAAGGCGAACAGCACATTGCGCGTGCGCCAGCCAGAGCATGTCGGTGACGCCAACCTATAAGATTTTCCCCTACTAAAAGTGCCCAACGCCGCTAAAGAAGTTTTCACTTCAAAAATTGTAAAAACCAATGAATCAGTTTATTATTATTATTATTATGAATTGTACAAGTCTCTTTAAAAATAATTTTCGAGGCCCTGTGAAAGTACACAAAAATTCCAAGACAAAGCATATACGTTACGTTATAAAATTACATACAACATTTAAATTACGTATAATGACTTATTGAATTATGTAATCTTTCCTGCAACATATGTAAATTGTCATATAAGTATTTTTTTCCTACCTTTAAAATTTATTTTTAAAAGGCTTGAAACGTGTTTCATCATTTACTAATACTAAATAAATAACAGTAAATAATTTTGTTGCAGAGCATTTACTTTTCAAACCACAAATCAAAAAGAAGTATGAAGGGAAGAATGCATCAAGACGGGGAACACATAATAAATTTTTTAGGGTTTATGCTTCGAACAAGTTTACTTAAAAATTTGGATATAAGAAACGGTAGTTAAGGCTTGTGATAAAAGTACCTTGTTATCAATATGCATGGAGAAAATTGCTAAGAAAGGATTTATCGATTCAGATCATTTTAATATTCTATGCAAATTATTGCATTTAAGATAAAGTTTTCTCATACCGTAACCATCTATTTTATCTGAAATTTATGTAAATAATACAAGCTTTTGATAAACAATTTAAGGGAACTGCGTGTGATATATTTTATTAATACGTGTATAACACGAATGAGATATGTTTAAGAATAAGATTCATGTGTTTTTTAATTTGAGCAGTGAAATATTTGCATGTAGCAATTGTGATTTGTTATATTGCACAGTTATTTATTCATAAATTGAAAAATAAGAAAGGAAAATCGGATCCAGTGCGTTTAAAATATATTATTATGAATTTAGAAATCAAAAATATTTGCTAATACAATTAGTAAAAAATGTTACTAAATAGTTACTGCAATTAGTTAAGAAATTTATATATATATATATCTATCATCACATAAATAAATATATAAGTTTTTAATACTTACAGAACTATAAAGTCACTAAGAATAAATATTAGTAGCTGTTTATTTTAGCTTGTTTAGACTTAAAATAGATAAAAATCTTTCATAAAAATTACAAGTTAATGTGATTAAGTTAAAGTGAAAGATTTTAGAATTTTATAGGAATAGAATAAAATTATTTTGTTACATGATTGTTTGTCAACAGGTTTTTTTTCATTTGCTCAAATATATTTTATTATATCACAAGATTATACTTACTGAATAACATTAAACACATGCGAGAAAACACAGTAATATTTTATTACACGACATATATATATATATATATATATAATGAATGTTTTATCATTGGCAGGGACGTCTTAAGACTCTTTGAGGCCCTGGGCCCAGAGAAATCTTGAAGATTTTTTGAGGTCCTGGTCCCCCATGCAAAAGTAGTCCCTACCTTAGACCTTTAAAAGTAGACAGTATATAGCAAGGGTGGGCAGACTTTTCCAGGGTACGGGCTACTTCTTCCTTTTTTCAAGGTGTTGCGGTCCACTCAGTTTTTAGTCTAGTTGGTAACTATGTTCAACAAATATGTTTCTTTTAGTGTATGCACGTCTGAAGTCTTAACAAAGGCGGTCACCCCAAAATGTCTTGGCGGTCCCCCGGTCGATGCCCATGGTATATATAGTCCCCGGGTATATAGCATGCATTGCAGTGACGTAATGAAGAACATTTCGAAAAACCACTAAGTCCGGTTTTGGGCCCCCTCGAAAAGCGGGGGTGTACGTTACGCCACTGATGCATTGCCAAATACTCGTTCAAACGATAATTTGAAACAAATAAATGTGCACGACTCACAATCTCAAAAATCGAGGCACAAACCGGCTCAACCGATGGCCACATTTTAACTAACGAGTTAAATGATTGTTTATGGTATTAGGCCTAGGCCTAGACAAGGACAATGGTCATTACATAATACAGTCTCACTAATTTTGTCAGTTGACATGCAGTTTGAAATTCCCTATTTTTTTGGAGAATATGCATGGGAATAATATTTGACCATTAAAATTATCCGGGTCATGATCTTATTAAGACAGAGTCAAAAACGAAACGAGGCCTCCACCAAGGGTGATGCCCTGGGCCCGGGGTCAGTTGGCCCATGCCTTAAGACGTCCCTGATCATTGCGCCAATTGATTTGATGGTGGTCCCTCTCCCTTCCTCCCAAGTGTTCCCATTTACGTAATTGCTTTCGATATACGTTCTATTTTGACATTCTGGGTAAAGATACTGATGAGAGGTTATAAATAAATATGACAATCGCCAATTTTAAAATGAAAAAAAAAAATGTTTCCTTTAGTTGTGAAAGAGTTAACATTTTATGAATGATCAAATCATTTTCGAATAATTTACACCTCAAAACTTTTAGGAAATTCTAAAAGCGGTTTCGTAAAGATACAGATGATAAACTGATAATAATAATCTAGATTAGAAATCGTTTCAGAGAAGCTTTCCCCTGGATTAAACTAATCGCATGTTCCAAATCTACTTACTGGTTGATCCGATGGAAAGATATTCTGTCGCTCTCCTTCTGGGGGTGGGAGTGTGGTAAAGACCGAAGACAGTCCCTCCAGAACACTCCTGGCAGACGATGGATCTGGCAGGAGGTGGAGGCTTCTTCTCTGGGCTCACTAACAAGGGGTCTCTAATGCCATAGTTTGGGTTGGCGGTAGAACCTAAAATATTAAAATAAAAAGTAAAAAAAGTATTCGAGAGGTTGTTTTAAAATGGTCTACAAAACAGATATAAATGTAAATGCAACAGGTATTCTCGTAAAAAATGGCTGTTTTACTATTAAAGACTTAAAGTATCCGACTACTTGTGGCAACTTTAAAAAAATGGAGATGTGTGGGGATTTTTTTGTAGTTTTTAGATTTGTTTAGTACATCTTAAGAAAAATATGCTGAAAATAAGAAGAGAAAAAGAAATTATTATTAATAAAATGGGAAAAAATTTACGAAACATGTTCTGCAGCAATTGGGGAGTTGCTCATTTAAGAGCAAAGGCAACAAATTTGATCTTCCAATTGATCATACTAAAAATACATCCATTCTTTTCCTCTTACATCTCTTCAAAATGAAGATTCTGAACTATAATTTACACATGCAATTCTTTACTTTGCCAACATCATTTTGACTTAAAGTTTGTTTTATACATACAATTATTTGTGTGTTTGAGACAAATCCACCTAATCCATTTTTTTTATTGATCTGAAAGATAAAAATTGGACTGCCAATTACAAAAATATCTTATAATTTCTATAAACATTTACAAATGAAGATCTAATTAAGGTATCTGACTACTTGCGACAACTTTTTTTTTTAAATGGAGATTTTTTTTTGTTGTTTTTAGATTTGCTTAGTACATTTTAAGAAAAATATGCTAAAATTAAGAAGAGAAAAAGAAATTATTTTTACTAAAATGGGGAAAAATTGACAAAAAATAACATAAACACAGCCCATTCTGTGTCAAAAGTTTATGAACAAATTTTCAATTTTTCAATACTGATGTGTGTTGCTATGTTATTCATTTTTGAAATGACCTTCGGGATAAGAGATATTTTCATTTTTGCAAAAACTAAAGCACTTTATTTTAGTTGATATAAGAAATCGCTTTAAAAAAAACAGTGATTATATTCACATAGGAGACTGAAAATTTTGTAATAAAACAGTGATTGATAAATCTGAAAGTTAAAACACGTCTACTGTTATACACAACATACACAAAAAATGTCACAGTTCATTATTTTCAAAACTTTTTCAGCAATCGCTCTCCCCGTTTTAGCATTTTCAAAAACACACATTTCGAGTAAAAAGCGTTTTAAAGTGAGACATCTTTTTGAAAGTAATGACATTTGCTTTTACTAAAACACATGTAGTTTTTGTTCCAGTGAATGGAATTTGGTATTTTTATAAAGCTAATAAGATGATTCAAAATTACGAGGTCCATCACCAAAAGCACTCGTGTAGCTGAACAGTGCGACGTTAATACTCTCACTCTCACTCACTCATTGACGGACCTCGTCATTTTGAACCATGGTCAAGGACGAAGACGACATCTGAGCTGCCCCCTCTCCGAACTACCACACCACAACAACCGGAGGACGTTTGAGCTCTCGACAGATTTAACAAGCATCGCTTCCCTACACGGCGGATCTTTAGTGGTACTGAGCTCGAAGTCATGACACGCCAACCACGAGTCCGGGACCTTGACCATTAGGCCGCGGCCGCGGTAGCCTAGTGGTCAATTTATGTTAAATCTGTTCAGACATCCTCCAGTTGGTGAGGAGTAGACGTTAGGAGTGAGAATGGATTCAAATTATGAGGTAAGTCGCCAATAGTTCTCGTGCAGCTTTATACAGCTAGGAAACTTTCACTCTCACTCACTTGTATTAATATGAACCTCGTGCGTACCATGTCAACCAGTAGTAAGTACATGCCTCGCAGAGGGCAAAATCCCATCGTAACCTCATGTCGATACATGGCTTATTTAGATGTACAATTAGTGTAACCAGCACAGGAAACATTATAAGGAAGATTTCCTTTTTTTAGAATTGTATCAAATTACAAAAGTTAAGTTATAAAATGTCTGGGTAACAAAATTTTGATAAGCAGGAAAATGAAAATGAAAATTGCAAATCTGTTTATGCGAAATCGCTCGAAATGTTCCTCGGAACAAAAAGCTTTTCGACATGCGTTGCATAAGTACATTGCCATTTTTGTTCCATTTCTTCATCTTCTTCATCACAAATAGATAAATCCGTATCCGAGTCACTGTCGTACTCATCGGTTTCCAGAAAATATTCTGACGACGATGCCATATCGGCAAGGAAAAGTGAACATAAACAACAAACATAGTGAAACAAACTTTAAAAAGCGAAACCACGAAATGCGAACGAAAGTGCGCCTTAATTAACGTCAAAAGGAAAAATGAAATACGAGTTTTAATGTCAAGGTGAGTATCCCCAGAAATCTGGGATTTGCAAATGCACTAGAAAGCCCAGTCTGATATGCAAGGGATTAAAGAAATCAAAGAGGTTTCATATGGAATAGACAAGATTCAACGACGTCATAATCACATGATGGTGGGATAAACAAATGTCCACGTGTTTCATTCGTGTTTGATTCGACTCAGTATTTTGGCGGCATTTTCGGATTTGCATTTACTATCAAATAACAAAATGAAATCCTTTCTTTCCTTTAACTTAAAAAAAAAACCAAATAATTTATATTTTTACATGCATTACCAATAGATAGCTTTATCAATATTTTTTTTTAATTTCACATCAATATCTCTTTATTTTTATTGCAAAATTACAATTTGTAAATTCTCGGAGCACCTATCACTAAATCAAGTTGCTTGGCGATAGATTTTGGTCACCAAAAAAATTGACTTCGCCAAGTGTTCTTCATTTTAATACTTAATTTTTAAGAATACAGGATTTTTTTTGTTCAATTGAATAATCTATAATTTTTTTTAACTCAATGTGGCTGACAAACTAGTTGCTAAGCCTAAAAGTATACAAAAACACAAGACACGAGGTCAAAGAACAGAAGTATAAACTAAGCTTAAATCTAATGCTATAAACAAAAACTATGTATATATTTAATAACTATACGAAAAGCAAAAGACTAGAAAATATATTAAAAATATTTAGAGTACTAAGAAATTTTAAAGAATATAAAATGATAATGTAAGCAAATTCGAAAGTTAGCGCACAACCACAAGTGCAATACGATTAGCTGTTATTCTTTACTTGATAATCACATGATGATCGGCAAATGATCGCAGCGCCCTCTAGTGATGAATCGACCCCATAGGAAAAGAAATCACAATTATTGAAGTGAAGAAATGAAAAATGGTATTATTAAAATGCTAATTTTGATTAGTTTTTTTCCGTCCCAAACCCTTAATTTTAAATCTTTGCTAGTCAGTGCTGTAGCAAAGGTAGTCTAGTAAGTACTAGTTTAACGTGCTTATTGCTATACATTCAGTTAGTAGTGTTTTAGTGCGTTAACAAAAAAATCTTCGCAAATGAAGGAAAAGCAAAACTGTGATCGATTTGAAAGAAAATGAAAAAAATTGACAACTGTTTAGCATCCTAAAATAACACCAACAACAATAAATAAATGGGATTTCTCTTTGGGAAATGATTACTCCGTACAGTTCGGCTTAACTGACCAAGCATCAGTCCATTCATTAACTTCATTTAAGAGAGCTTCTAATAGACCATAATTTCCCATGTAGATCTAATAGTAAAATCGCAACCGGAAACCTTATATCTTTAATGAATGAAAAATGCACTATTTGTGAACATACATTTTATGAAATTATATATGGGGCTATTAACTGTCAATTTACATCTACACTTGATTGTACCAAAAAATTGCTCAATGCACAGTTTATCCACTTGAGAGATTTACGGTTCGCTCCACCGCACATGTACTCGTAATCTCAAAACTCTACAATGCTTATTTTTAGAAGAGGAACAAATGGTGATAGTTATATATTAAATATTTTTTTTAGTATTTTGTAAATCGTACAAGATTTTTTTATAAAATTGCATACCCGTTTCAATTTTAAGATCTGCTTTTGTATTCAGATTTAAATTCTGAATGACTTATCAATAGCAACAGATGGAATTTTTATAAACATTTGAAAGTGTTTCCAAGAAGAAGTGTGTGTGTGTGTGTGTGTGTGTGTGTGAGTGAGTGACAGTTTTTATATACAGTAGAGCGTCGTTTATCCGGAGCGTCAAATATCCGGACTAAAGTCCGGATACCTTTTCGAACAGTACAACGCTCAACAGTTGTTTCGCGTGAGGTCAAAAGTAACAGGAAAATGCAAGGTGAGCGATATTTGGGGAATGTCAGTTGTGTGTGATTTGGTAAACATCTGCGCGGAATATTAGGTCAGTTTGTTTCCAAGTGAGGGGGTTTATACGTTCTCTTTTGTTGAGTTGTGAACTGCTATAGCTTCGAATTTAAAACCGAAGGGCAACATTTTGAACTTAGAGACAAAACTTGAAATATTGAACCGTCTCGCAAAGGGAGAAAGTGGAGCGTCCCTAGCACAGTTTTATGTTGGAAAGGCAATAATTTCTGACATAAAAAAAGCCAAGAAACCCTTTTAAATTTTGCGTCAAAACTTGACTCTGAACATGATGCGAAAAAAAGGAAAATCATGAGGGAAGCAAACAAAGAAGAATGTGGATTTCGAGTCCTAAATGATGACGAGATTGTGACTTCCATGCAAGAATCCGACCCTGTCGACGATGAAACAGATGAAGACGAGGACAACAACAACGAAAGTAGCAAGGGTCCATCAAATGCTGACGCGTTTTTTGCGTTAGAGACAGCTTTGGGAGTGGTACGAACAACATTCAGGGTGCTGTTCTACTCAACTACTGCACGAAGCTGTACAATGGTATATTGGTTCAGCGAAAAATAAGTGATTATAAAGATAAAGAATGTGAGATAAAGTGAAGATAAAGGTAAAATTGCGACATTTTGAACCTATTTTGCTTTTTCTTCAAGCACGTTTCCCGTATGTGATGATTTTCAATATCCGCATAGGGTCCGGTTTCATATACTGCATGGATCGCATTCGGATTTCGGTTATCCGAACAATCGCATATCTGAACGGTGTCCGGTCCAAATTGATTCGGATAAACGAAGTTCTACTGTATATATATGTGTGTGTGTGTTTGTGTGTGTAAAGACGTGGCCGGTGGCAGGGATTCCTTAAAATTAAATCTTTTTTATGATTGTTGATGTTTTATATTTGTTGATATTGACGAGGCAGTCTTTTATTGCTGGGAATCTATTTATTGCACATCTTGAACCACATATGAGCATACACATATTAAACAGAGAACAGGGAATTGACAACACAACACACAGAACAAAGAAAACTAAGACAATACGATTTGCAGCCTACATGATTAAAAACAAAGACGAAAAAAAGCGGTCTCCAGAAATCTCGGGTATTTATAGTAAGCCGGAAATCACATGATCTGGATGGGTGGATAGATGTAAATTCAAAAGGTGGCCGTTAGGCAGCTGGCTAGGTTATAAATGAATTTCGGTTCTTAAGGAATGGACCATAGATAAATCAAAAGCTATTGAAGATTAAATTAATGAGAATTATTACATATATATTAACGTTTAGAAACGTCAAGGTCATTGGTGACGAACTTCGTAATTTTGAACCACGGTCAAGAAACGAGGACGATACCCGAGCGGGAACCCACTCACCAAACTTTCCCACCTCGCTAACGGAAGGACTTTGATCCACGACAGATTTAAAGTCCATTAGCTTTTTCACGGCAGGTCTTAAGGGGCAACAGGGCTCGAACTTATGACATGCCGGCCATGAGTTCGTGACCAGAACCACCAGGCTTCTGCAGCCTGCTTCAACAATTAAATACACCCAACTCTTATTTTTACACATTTTTTGTTCTAGCACGAATTACAACGAAATTTTGGGATTCGGGCCCTTTGGATGGGAATGATCAGATCGAATTTTATGACAGTTTATGATAATAAAGAGTGGATATTTTGATGAAGTCGAAGGTCAAGTTCTGCTTTTTAAAAGCTGTTTTAATTCGAGAGCGCATTAAAACTTCAATGTATTCTTAAGTTTTGTGTAGCAGGATATCAAGAAATCATATAAGCAAATAGAGAAACCAAAAAAAACAACAAAAAAAACAAATACAGCCGCTAGTAACAGGCTTTGTATATATAGCAAGAACAACAACAACAACAAAAAACAGAGACCGTTAATAACGAACGAAATTCTTCATTTGAATCAAAGTCGACGGTTGTGCTAGACATATCTGACGCATAGTATTTTTGATCCAGTTCGTAATAAACGTGCACGCTTGTTAATAAAGTAAAGATGAATAGTTGTTAGTTAGTAATTTCATTCCGAATTCCTATTTTTATGTGCTGTATATACTTACAGACTAAAATTTCATTGTGCACTAATTTTAATTTTTTTTTTTTTTTTTGTATTAAAAATGAATTATTTTTATTTTATAAATGTGTAACATGGATTTTTTTTTCTTTTCTTTTTTTGCACGGTTTTTGTGAAAAATATATTTAGAGATTTTTCATCTTACACGATTTTTTTAAAAATTGTGGAACTCATCCCCAAATTTGCCATACCCAGTAGCGCACACAAAATTTTTTCAAGGGGGGAGTCCATGGTCGAAAGTTCCCCAACACGTATCATACCTCAAGACAACACCTATTGATTAATCTGATTTTGTCGATTTTGTTAACAAAAAATAGTAAAGAAAAATTTTTGAATTAATAATTAGCATTAAAAATAAAATAAATTCCCAATTACAAGTACTTAATTAAGTTTTACGTTATATATAAATAGGATTATCATCAATCGAAAAAAACTCAAGGGTTTTGGGGGGTATCCGGACCCCCAGGACACCACCAGGATATGTGTGCGCCATTGCATATGCCGCATGTATATTTACACGACTCATTTGTTGCATGGTTTTCTAAAGAGTGTATCTACCGCGTAAAAAAAAATTAGCGTGTATTTTAAATCTTTTTCTCAGTACTATTTTTCTCCTTATGAATTTTTCACAAGGTAAACAATTTTTAAAACATGTCGCATAAATTGTAAATTATTCTAAATTAGACTTCTAAATGTTTATGCTAAAATAACTTAATATGGCCATATACTTTGTCCCTTCTCTAAACCTCTTTAAGTTTGTAACACCCCACCTGGAGTTGTTGGTGTTTAGGAATTCGAGCAAAGATCAGCCATAGCAAGTTTTAAACACAATTTTATTTTTTATACCTTTTAATTAATCGACCAACGGTAGGAAATGCACTTAATAAATAACCGTAAGAGCAATCGCATAGGATTAAAGTTACTAACATATAATTAAGATCAGTTGACTTCTGGAGCACTCTTGACTCCTACGCTCCAATTCTCAGTAAATATCCTGCTCAATTATATGACCTCCGGTCGTAAATCTTGTTCACAATTTAATCACTTTTAATCTCCAACTATCAACTACCGAACATCATCGCGCACACAAATGCCAACGATTAAATAGAAGAACTCATTTAACTAAATCTCGTCTTCTTCGATGAAGTTTTCATCAGAACCTACAGTTAAAAAGAATAATTTTGCCCCAAGAGGATCAGTTGAAGGTTCGCGGATAGACCCATTACAAGGTGATTGAATATGTTCGGAATCGTGTGATATTGATTCTACGAATGAACATTTTATTTCCTCGAAAAATGATTTCATAATAATGATATTTTGCCTATAAATTGCTAGAATTTATATCCCGGGTTGAACTAAAAATTTTGAAATATATTGCTTAGAAATGGATTTATTTATATTTTATTATGTCAGAGTAGAGAGAGATTTTTTACAAAAAACATCCGTTATTATTTCAATTGAGCTGAACTCTGAAAATAATCGAAAATTTTGAAAACTCCTGGTTAGCTCGTGTATAGAAGTCCTAACTATATACAGGCAAAATATTATTATTATAAAAACATTTTTCGCATAAAAGAATGTTTTGAAAATATGTCCTTCTCTTCCTTCCTTTTTTGCCAAAAATAGTATTTAAATAACTTTTCTCTTGCAATAATATTGTTAAAAGAATTTTATATGCATATTTTAATTCAATTGACCCTAAATATCAAAAAACTATTTATTTATAACTTTTTCAAAATCATGCGGTTCCGCACGAAGTCAATTTAAACAACAATAATTAATTTCTAAAATGCATTTTTTAATTAATTTAAGCGTGTATTTACGATCAATAAAATGTGTTCGCAAATTCATATATAGCAGTGGTCTTCAAATTGTGTTTCACGGAACCTGTGGTTCTACGAGTCACAAAAAAAATCGAAAAGGATATTATAAACACGTACACAAAAAATAAATTCACGTTCTCTGTGAAGTTTATAAAAACATAAGTATTTAAAGCTTTTATTCCAGTCATTATATAAAAATGAAAATTTTATTTATACATAATAACCTTATTTTGTAATGCTTTTTAACTTTTATTATAATATAATAAAAGAACATTAAAACGGGTTTTTTCCCCCTTATATGTGCTACCTACTAAATTCAGAATATTCTATTATTTACAATCCCTTGTTACAGGAAATATTTAAACCTGTTTGAACAATGTTTTGCAAAACTAAATAGTTTTCTAATAGAAAAAGCTCCGTTTTTATTTCTGGAAGAACACCCATAATGAAGCAGAGGGAACAATTTATCCACAAATTAACAGAATCGACGTTAAAATATAAATTTAAGCAAGAACAATAGCTAAATTTTAAGTTGCAAATTGTCTCTCTCATGCAATATACACAAGGTTTCTTAAACAGCTGTAAAGATTTTAACGCCCCCATTCAGAACAATGTTTTTAAGTGAAAAATACAACATAAACAAAATATAAAAACAAACTAGTCGCGAAATATGAAATGCAACTGCAGATACTTTCAAAAACCTAGACTTCGACAGTTAGTGAAAAATACAAGCACATATCCCAGTTACTAAATATAATGCATGAGTAGGTGACACTTGGATCATAAATTAATATTATTAATGAGAAAATTATAAAAATTTTAAGAAAATGAATCATAAATACAATATTTTTTTAGAATTGTCTTTACATAAAGTACCTATAACATGTTGATCTACTTTAAATATTTTCGGTGTAGAATGGGGTTCCCCGAAAACATCTTATAGTTTAAAACATAGGTTCTCAACGAGGGCGATAACACTCCCTTGTGGGCGTTTGAGCCTTTCAGGGGGCAGTAAAAGACCCAGAGAAAATGAGGGGGCGTTGAGATGGCCCGGAGGGGCTTGGGCAGATTAACCAAATATAATCTTAAAAAAAAGAGACTAAAAAAGCACGCTGATTATATACTAACAAAAATAAACTTTAATCATTTTTACCTAATGTTGATTGTATGTATTTAAATCATTTCTATATGAAATGTACGAAAATTCACACATATTTGGGAAGTGGATGAAAAACTTAAAGCTTACATAGCATTCAGATCTACACTCATGTCCATAAATTAAGGATAATGAAGTTTAGGCAAAGAAAGAGACAGAAGAAAAACAAATATGACTTATTTGTAAAGTCTATTTATTAAACAAAAGGTAAAGAGCAAAAAAGATGCTATATGTTTGACATAATTAATAAAAATTGCGATTTTTACTCCCTGGTGCAAATTTCAAAAAAGAACCTATTTACAAAAAACAGTATAACATGGTTAGTATGATGGTTAATACGGAGTATGTCTCCCGGACGATGCAACACAGGCCTTACAACGCCTGCGCATGCTGAGTATCAAATTATCAATCTGATCTTAGGGAATATTACACCACTCATTAAGCAATTCCCTCCGAAGTTCCGGTAGACAGGTGGGAGGGGGTTTACGGGCTGCAATTCGTCAGCCAAGCATATCCCACACATGCTCTATTGGATTCAAGTCCGGTGAGTATGCTGGCCAATCCATACGGGTGATATCCTCCGATTGAAGGCATTCGTCTACAATGCTTGCACGGTGAGGACAGGCGTTGTCATCCATAAACTGAAATTCAGCACCCATGGCGCCCCGAAACAAACGTACATGTTGTTCCAGAATGACATCCCGATAGATGTGGCCTGTCATCGTTACACTCTGAACATGCAGGTCAGTTCTGGAACCAAGAATAATTCCTCCCCAAACGAGTCATCCTGCACCACCGTAACGGTGTCGTTCAATGTGTGGTAACGGGTACCTGGCGCTCTCCATATGAAAGTCCGGCGAGAATCAGACTGCAAACTAAACCTGGACTCATCGGAAAACATCATACAAGACCACTGTTGCGGTGTCCACAATGCATGCTCTCTACTCCAGGTTAATCGCAGACGACAGTGAGTTGCGGTAAGGGGAACACATCTGACAGGCCTACGAGCATATAGACCAATGTGCCCTAAGCGTCTGTTCACGGTCTGCCTTGAAACTGTCGTACCGGTAGCTGAAGAGAGCTGACGAGATAGGTCTGATGCTGTGCTCCGTCTGTTTCTTTTGGCAGTAACTGCCAAATACCGGTCCTCATTCGGTGTTGTAACTCGGGGGCGACCTGTGCTGTAACATCTACTCACATTACCATCATCTTGGAATCGTTGCCAAAGCCTGGAGATGACACTCTGGGCGATTCCAAGTTCCTCGGATACTTCCAGCTGGGTGCGTCCACATCCCAGTCGTCCGATAATTCTACCACGTAAAAAATCTTCCAAATGCTTCCTTTGTGCAATAACTATGCGGTTATTGCACTGAAAGGCTTTTAAAGCGCTTGTGAACAATTTTACTTCTTTGCCACCATTTCTTATATACCCCTCTCATACACTCTCGTCATTGTGACGTACTATCCGTGCCATCTGGTGGTTTCCTGTAATTTGCATATTCTTCTTCAAGATGTGTGTGATAATTCTACAGGTGAAATTTTTTTTTTAGAGTTCAATTTTTGTGTGATTCTGAATTATCCTTAATTTATGGACATGAGTGTACATTAAATTGAATCATATAGTGCATTTTTTAATTTCTGTAGTGCACGTGTTGTCTTTGTGAGCAGTATGAAAAATATTTCGTCCACTGCATTTCATTACGTATATTATGCAAGAAACTTAATTAAATATGTTTACCAGGAATTAACATGTGATTCTTTAAAGGCTGAAACTGCCAATGTATATTTATTTTGAAAGCAATAATTTATAATGAATTCCTTTGTATCGTCAAAACCCCTGCTTGTCTATATAACACGTAAGCTAAAACTTTTATTCCATTCTTTTAAGTGAAGAAGAAATTCAGTACGTTTCAATTTGAACATTTTTTATCGTATCTATGACTAAAATATATAATATTACACTTTTAAATATATGTGGGGCAACAGCTATTTCAGATTTCCAAGTAAAAAAATTTAGGGCTTTAGAAAAAACAAATTAAAGCATATATATTCTGTTAGAAATAGAATATTTTTTTAAAATTTGACTCTTGTTTTCAAAATGTCTTATGTACACTCTTATTTCTTTAGAATGGGAGGGGGTGGTATCAAAATATTCACAAGAAAAGGGGACGCCAGTTCAAAAAAGGTTGGGAATCTATGGTTTAAAAGATCCCGGAATCAAAAGAGCCTGATATACAACAAACTGAAATCTACATCATTCAGAACTGAAATTGCGGTACTTTTTTTATTTACTGTCGCGCGTTATATACTACCTCCATCTAATTCTTATTTTGAATAATTCTAATAGTAAAAAAAAAAAATTAAAAAAATGAAAATTTTTTCTTTTTTCCGATTCGTGCATAAACAATAACCGTTTTCTGTTTGCTGTGTGTAATAGACTACCGATGACTAGGCTCGACTACGACTAGCGTGACACCACTGTTCCCCCGAATGAACTACGTGGCTGTGGCACGATTACGTCGGCAGTTTTCTGTCCAGCGTGACGGGAAAAATAAACCGTGAGCGTGCACACACTGAGGGACATAAATATGCAATGACATGAAAAAACGTGCTCGATTCATCTGTGGTAGAAATTAGTTTTCGTAGACGCAGCGCCATATACTGCTCGCTCCCCCCAATGGAAATTAGTAGTTTGATTTCCGCAACACATAACATGCGCTTGACATTGCTCATTGAGTGTTGGTACTGCTAGACCTAGTCGTTAAAGCAGCGCCATCTCTTATTTATTTTATTAAATGGTCTTCCGATTGATAATTCATTTTCATTATATGTTTTTGTTATTAGCATAGCAAAAATCTCGCGATACTGATCATACCAGTAACGTGCATAAGGTGGTTGAAGGTTAACCCCCCCCCCCTAAGCCAACAGATTCTTTATTTTAACCCTACCCCCCGGCGCATTCTACGTGTTTATTAGAATGTCACCCCTCTCCACATATGAGAGGTCTGTATACGCCATTGAATCATGCTTTTAAATACGTCATAAGGTAACAAATATCCAGTGCTCAATATGTTATGGGAAAATATACACAGATCCAAAAACATCATCTCGAATCAGTGGCGTGACAGAGAATTGTAGCCCCCCCCCCCCCTGCAAACTCCGGTTTTGGGCCGCAAGCCCAAATACGTACTTAGCGTCAGTCAAACCTTGGGCCCCCTAGAGTTCTCCCCCCTCCCTCCACCGAAATGTGGGGGTTTATGTTACGCCACTGTCTCGAATCCAAAGATTAAAAAGAAAAGTTGAATAATTTAGATTTGGAATTCCAATTCGGGGTATCTATAAACCCCATTCAACCTAAAGAATGATTTCAACGAATTTAAGATAACGAGGAAGAGAAAAATCAATTTCAATATCCATAAAGGTATAACTGGCAATTATACTCTACAGTAAACTAAACTAAACTCAGTTGCGCAACAGCCCACAGAGAGCCAAAGCAAATACAGATATTCCGGTCATGTGGTCAGTCTGACGCGGAATCCCCACTGTTTTGTTTCCAAGCAAGCTTGGTACTCATTTATCGAACCACTGAATAGAGAAAAGGCTGAGTCGGCCCAGCCCAGCTCGGGGTTTGAAATCCGGACTTGCGGCGTGGAAGTAGAATACGCTACCACTGAGTCATTGGATATTCCTTTCACAAAAGATATTTTTTGGGATGGATTTGTTCTTATATATAAATAAGAATACAATATTCTAAGATGTACAAAAAGAAAGCATAATGCATGTTTTTATAGAACATTTGATATTATATTTCTTGAATGTGGTAATATATTAGATTATTGATAATATACTGCAATATCTATATTGAAACTAAATGAAAAAATCCTACATGACCCCACAACATGAAAATAACTCATATTCCTAATTTAAATTTCGAAGTAAAATATGTATTCGAAAATGTAATTCGTGCATTGTTTCAAATGAAGCTAGCTAAGAATAAAAATTTACCATTATAATGTTTAAAAAAATATTAGATTTTGATTATTAGTATTAATATTGCCAAAAGTATGGATTTTGTAGATTCAATTTCTATGTGTTAGAAAATTCTAATTAATTTCCAAATAATTGTACTTTAATTCATATTATTGCCATAAATGCCTTTAATAAAATAAAGTTCTTCTTTTTAACATTATGCTTATATGAGCAAATTTTCAAACATTTTGGGTAGTTAGTTCTTAATTTTATCTCAAAATAGTGTAAATAATATGCATGCTTAAAAAGTTAATATTACTTCTTGGTTCCATTTATTTATGATAAAACATGTAATATTCGCAAGCAGACAGTTCTTTACATAATAATGACGTTTTTAATGGGGATCTGGCGAAAAATTGGCGATACAGCCGAGTTGGCACCATTTTAGGCGAACTGGTGACCACATGGAGGCTTCTGGAAATGTCTAGGACGCCATGACTTATGACGTTCGCAGATTGTTTGAGAAAGCAGTGGAAGAAAGCCGCGCAGGTAAAAAAAATAGTGGTTGCTTCCCTAACTGAATTAGTTCTACTTCAGCTGTTGAAATGTTCATTTCATTGCGTAAGCCTACGACCAAGTAGTAGCTTGCGGGCAGTTTTTATCGTTATGAAACTGCATTTTTAGACACTGATCTACATCTGAGTGCTGTAGAAGATGTGTTTCTTCTAAAACTTTTTACGAGTTTTATTGTTGTTTATTCTATAATATAATGATTGTTTTCGTCAATAAATTTCATCGCCCCGCTTGTATGCATACTTGGCTGTTCATATATCATTGTAACCCCACCAAGGGCCAAAGCTTGTACAAGAAGCTAAGCTAAAGCTGAGAACTGCCGCAAACAATTCGCTCCTAACGCTGTTTAATACATATATTTAAAAAAAATCATAACAATCCATTGCTCGTTAACTCATTTAAGCTCTTAAACACGCAAACTCCGAAAAGTTCTTAAATAATTATGTTTTCTTTCAAAAAGCCATTGTATAAAATCCCCGCATCCCGATCTACGCAACAATATTAAAAAAAACTGAGTATTTTGTCGTTACTTACATCAACTAATCGACAGTAACATCAGATTACGATGCTCGAAATTCAATAGCGGTGAAGAGCTAGACTTTTACGCCTATCGTTAGCCTTAGCTTAGAGCACCACACAGATGAGAGTACGATTTTGCTCGGTTCAACCCAAATTTTGAGGAAGAACACCCTGAGGGATGTCAGGAGCCTACCTCTTTTCCCCTTTCACCAACCTCACGAGAGGCTTTGCAGCTCGACGGCTATTTAAAGTACTCCCCAGTCGCAAAGGCATTATACATTTAAAAACATTCATGCCTTCTCCAGGATTCGAACCCAGACCCAACAACACAGCAGTGAGTTTCACTAATCACTATACTGAATGGGCGGCCAAAACTGAAAATGAATATCGATATTATTTAAGAAAACAAATATTCAAAATTTCTATAATACAAAAAACAAATGTAGTTATAAGAACAAAGATAATATTAATGCAGCTATTAAAAGATATAAAAACCGTAGGAAAAAACACTTAAAATTTTACGGAGAAATTTATATTTAAGGAAAAAAAAATATAATAAAAAAAAAGTTTTACCACTTAAAAAATACGAAAGGAAAAAAAATCTACACACATACAAGCCGCTTTTTTAACACGCTTTTATAAGTTTCACTTGCATGTAACGGAATCTTAGAACTCGATTTTTACCCACTTAAAAAGATCGGATTCATTCGAAATTTCGCACACTTGTCAAGGTCCGATGACAATACAATAATTTCATAATTTTGTTCCAGTGTCCTTTTCATGATCGTCAGGAATCGGGATAATCAGATTTGGCGACAATTCCAAATACCACTTCCAGATTTGGCGACTTATTGCATATATAATTTTTAAATTTGGCGACTGGTTCCACATACCTTTTTCAGATATGGCGACTAATTTCATTCATCATTTCCAGATTTGGCGACTAATTTCAGATTTAGCGACTAAAAGAATAAGGTGCAACCCTAAGAAGAGTGTTTTGAATTTAAAGCTAATTATATGCAAGTATAAAATGCACTTGCAGTTAATAGAAATAAAACAAACAAGAAAAGTATTCTGTATTTGAGAAAGTGGAGGGTGCAATTACTGAGGTGAGTTAGCAATTACTTACCATAATATAAACATTTTTCTGTAAATGAAAATAAAAAAAAGGCTCGTGCATGTGAAAAAAAATTACGTTCTAACTGCTAAATATTTTTTTATTTTTATAAAGCAATACGTTTAGAAGTGATGATACCAATTAACATGAAAGGAACACGTTTAAAAGGTGAAAAACGATTAACACTTAATATTACCATGTTTTTATTAACTCGCTTTCTTTAATGTTTGTCCGGGTGGAATTTTGCAATTGATTTTAAACTGTGTGACTTTCCGAGATGCTAGAGACTTGAAATTTGGACCATAGCTCAGAAGCGGATGACAATGCATGAAAATGTGAAAAAAGAAAACAAAAACGAGAAGGAGGAATTTTATAATTTTTAGTCCGTTATAAAAACATGGTACATTAAAAAAAATTTTAATTCGAACTTTTTCGTCTTTACACACTTTTATTTGTTTGATCTGTTCAAAAGAGACGGGATCTAATATAACGATGCGGGACTCATCCGAGGCCTCGTAAACAGAGAGAATAAATACACTTCATACCCGTTAATTAATATCCATTGTAGAGCAAGACTAATTCCCCAGCCACGTAATTCCAGCTTCAAATATCAAACTCAAGGATAAATTCAACAATGAATAAATGATAGTTTAAAAATTAAAAAACACGCTTTTATTGTAGTTCGAACTAAAAAATGAAAAATAAGTTATAGTTTGAAAAAAAAACTAAAAAACACGCTTTTATACTGAATCGAACTAAAAAGTAAAAAAATAATTCTTAATAAAGAATAAAATGATTATAACGAGAAAATGAATGTCATTGTGGTAAAAGCGTGGGGTGCTTTGTACTACATTTTTACACTCACTCTGCTTTTCGGAATAGAAGTTAGAAATTATAACAATTGATACATTTATAGAACACCCCACGCTTTTACCCCAATTACATTCATTTTCTCGTTAATCATTTTATTCTTTATTAAGAATTATTTTTTTACTTTTTAGTTCGATTCAAAAAGCGTGTTTTTTAGTTTATTCAAACTATAATTATTAATAAAAATTCTTTAATGACAGGGAGGATGGGGGAGGAAGGAACTAAATGAAAGATAGAATTGTTCGAATAAGGCATGTTTAAGAGCAAAAAATCAAAAAAAAATATTTGCTAAAAATTTATACACCTTGAATTCCTTTTTTTAATTGATTATGTAAGAGTTTTTTTACCCCCGAAAAATCACACAACAGACCATATGTCTATCAGTTTAAAAACCGTTCATCATGTAATTGATGTCTCATTAGACGATTATTAAAGCAACAAAAATATTACATTCCAATTTTTTGTACTAAAAACATACATCAAAATATGCATTCCTGTACACAGATTTGAAGATGCGAACTATGAATAGCCCTTTTAAAATAGCAGCAGCCAGCAATCGAGGTGAATTATAGAAGGACGGTTCACCATTTATTTTACCTATTTTGTACATGGAAAAAAAAATGTTTTCCCAAACAAACAGATCCTTCAAATGACACCAGATTGAAACAAATGCCACCATTTTTTAGAGAAAATAATTCATTTTGACCATTTGAAAATTATTATAGGAATACAGACAGAGTCGAACCAGCGACAGCTTTAGTGGTACTGGGATCGAACTCATGACACGCTAGCCATGATCCGATACCTAGACCACCCGGCTACCGCGGCCTTATTCTGTGTTAGTAACAGGTAAATATTTTGTAGGTTAAACGGAATAAAATTACGAAAACCATCCGTCCTCCGATTCATGATATTGAGAGAAATGCAACCCTTATAAAAAAAACAAAGATTCCATTTAAATGCTTTACTTCTACATAATTATATGCATCAAAAAAGTCTTCCGCCGAGCCGGAGTCGAACCAGCGACCTATGGATATCCGTATGAAACCACTACAGTCCACCGCTCTGCCAACTGACTATCGACGGACGCACTCCGAGAGCTTATTCTGTGTTAGTAACAGGTAAATATTTTGTAGTTTAAAGGAATAAATTACGAAAACATCCGTCCTCCAATTCATGATATTGAGAGAAATGCAACCCTTATAAAAAAAAACAAAGATTCCATTTAAATGCTTTACTTCTACATTATTATATGCATCAAAATAATTCTTCCGCCGAGCCGGAGTCGAACCAGCGACCTATGGATATCCGTATGAAACCACCTACAGTCCACCGCTCTGCCAACTGAGCTATCGACGGACGCACTCCGCAGAGCTTATTCTGTGTTAGTAACAGGTAAATATTTTGTAGTTTAAAAGGAATAAAATTACGAAAACCATCCGTCCTCCGATTCATGATATTGAGAGAAATGCAACCCTTATAAAAAAACCAACAAAGATTCCATTTAAATGCTTCACTTCTACATTATTATATGCATCAAAAAAGTCTTCCGCCGAGCCGGAGTCGAACCAGCGACCTATGGATATCCGTATGAAACCACCTACAGTCCACCGCTCTGCCAACTGAGCTATCGACGGACGCACTCCGCAGAGCTTATTCTGTGTTAGTAACAGGTAAATATTTCGTGTAGTTTAAAAGGAATAAAATTACGAAATACATCCGTCCTCCGATTCATGATATTGAGAGAAATGCAACCCTTTAAAAAAAAAAAAAAAGATTCCATTTAAATGCTTTACTTCTACATTATTATATGCATCAAAAAAAGTCTTCCGCCGAGCCGGAGTCGAACCAGCGACCTATGGATATCCGTATGAAACCACCTACAGTCCACCGCTCTGCCAACTGAGCTATCGACGGACGCACTCCGCAGAGCTTATTCTGTGTTAGTAACAGGTAAATATTTTGTAGTTTAAAAGGAATAAAATTACGAAATACATCCGTCCTCCGATTCATGATATTGAGAGAAATGCAACTCTTATAAAAAACAACAAAGATTCCATTTAAATGCTTTACTTCTACATTATTATATGCATCAAAATAATTCTTCCGCCGAGCCGGAGTCGAACCAGCGACCTATGGATATCCGTATGAAACCACCTACAGTCCACCGCTCTGCCAACTGAGCTATCGACGGACGCACTCCGCAGAGCTTATTCTGTGTTAGTAACAGGTAAATATTTTGTAGTTTAAAAGGAATAAAATTACGAAATACATCCGTCCTCCGATTCATGATATTGAGAGAAATGCAACCCTTATAAAAAAACAACAAAGATTCCATTTAAATGCTTTACTTCTACATTATTATATGCATCAAAAAAAGTCTTCCGCCGAGCCGGAGTCGAACCAGCGACCTATGGATATCCGTATGAAACCACCTACAGTCCACCGCTCTGCCAACTGAGCTATCGACGGACGCACTCCGCAGAGCTTATTCTGTGTTAGTAACAGGTAAATATTTTGTAGTTTAAAAGGAATAAAATTACGAAAACCATCCGTCCTCCGATTCATGATATTGAGAGAAATGCAACCCTTATAAAAAAAAACAAAGATTCCATTTAAATGCTTTACTTCTTCATTATTATATGCATCAAAATAATTCTTCCGCCGAGCCGGAGTCGAACCAGCGACCTATGGATATCCGTATGAAACCACCTACAGTCCACCGCTCTGCCAACTGAGCTATCGACGGACGCACTCCGTAGAGCTTATTCTGTGTTAGTAACAGGTAAATATTTTGTAGTTTAAAAGGAATAAAATTACGAAATACATCCGTCCTCCGATTCATGATATTGAGAGAAATGCAACCTTATAAAAAAACATCAAAGATTCCATTTAAATGCTTTACTTCTACATTATTATATGCATCAAAAAAGTCTTCCGCGAGCCGGAGTCGAACCAGCGACCTATGGATATCCGTATGAAACCACCTACAGTCCACCGCTCTGCCAACTGAGCTATCGACGGACGCACTCCGTAGAGCTTATTCTGTGTTAGTAACAGGTAAATATTTTGTAGTTTAAAAGGAATAAAATTACGAAATACATTCGTCCTCCAATTCATGATATTGAGAGAAATGCAACCCTTATAAAAAAAACAAAGATTCCATTTAAATGCTTTACTTCTACATTATTATATGCATCAAAAAAAGTCTTCCGCGAGCCGGAGTCGAACCAGCGACCTATGGATATCCGTATGAAACCACCTACAGTCCACCGCTCTGCAACTGAGCTATCGACGGACGCACTCCGTAGAGCTTATTCTGTGTTAGTAACAGGTAAATATTTTGTAGTTTAAAAGGAATAAATTACGAAATACATCCGTCCTCCGATTCATGATATTGAGAGAAATGCAACCTTATAAAAAAAAAAACAAAGATTCCATTTAAATGCTTTACTTCTACATTATTATATGCATCAAAATAATTCTTCCGCCGAGCCGGAGTCGAACCAGCGACCTATGGATATCCGTATGAAACCACCTACAGTCCACCGCTCTGCCAACTGAGCTATCGACGGACGCACTCCGTAGAGCTTATTCTGTGTTAGTAACAGGTAAATATTTTGTAGTTTAAAGGAATAAAATTACGAAATACATCCGTCTCCGATTCATGATATTGAGAGAAATGCAACCCTTATAAAAAACAACAAAGATTCCATTTAAATGCTTTACTTCTACATTATTATATGCATCAAAATAATTCTTCCGCCGAGCCGGAGTCGAACCAGCGACCTATGGATATCCGTATGAAACCACCTACAGTCACCGCTCTGCCAACTGAGCTATCGACGGACGCACTCCGTAGAGCTTATTCTGTGTTAGTAACAGGTAAATATTTTTGTAGTTTAAAAGGAATAAAATTACGAAATACATCCGTCCTCCGATTCATGATATTGAGAGAAATGCAACCCTTATAAAAAAAACAACAAAGATTCCATTTAAATGCTTTACTTCTACATTATTATATGCATCAAAAAAAGTCTTCCGCCGAGCCGGAGTCGAACCAGCGACCTATGGATATCCGTATGAACCACTACAGTCCACCGCTCTGCCAACTGAGCTATCGACGGACGCACTCCGTAGAGCTTATTCTGTGTTAGTAACAGGTAAATATTTTGTAGTTTAAAAGGAATAAAATTACGAAATACATCCGTCCTCCGATTCATGATATTGAGAGAAATGCAACCTTATAAAAAAAACAAAGATTCCATTTAAATGCTTTACTTCTACATAATTATATGCATCAAAAAAGTCTTCCGCGAGCCGGAGTCGAACCAGCGACCTATGGATATCCGTATGAAACCACCTACAGTCCACCGCTCTGCCAACTGAGCTATCGACGGACGCACTCCGTAGAGCTTATTCTGTGTTAGTAACAGGTAAATATTTTGTAGTTTAAAAGGAATAAAATTACGAAATACATCCGTCCTCCGATTCATGATATTGAGAGAAATGCAACCCTTATAAAAAAAACATCAAAGATTCCATTTAAATGCTTTACTTCTACATTATTATATGCATCAAAAAAAGTCTTCCGCCGAGCCGGAGTCGAACCAGCGACCTATGGATATCGTATGAAACCACCTACAGTCCACCGCTCTGCCAACTGAGCTATCGACGGACGCACTCCGTAGAGCTTATTCTGTGTTAGTAACAGGTAAATATTTTGTAGTTTAAAAGGAATAAAATTACGAAATACATCGTCTCCGATTCATGATATTGAGAGAAATGCAACCTTATAAAAAAAAAAAAGATTCCATTAAATGCTTTATTCACATATTATATGCATCAAAAAAATCTTCGCGGCGGAGTCGAACCGCGACTATGAATCCGTATGAAACCACCTACAGTCACCGCTCTGCCAACTGAGCTATCGACGGACGCACTCCGTAGAGCTTATTCTGTGTTAGTAACAGGTAAATATTTTGTAGTTTAAAAGGAATAAAATTACGAAATACATCCGTCCTCCGATTCATGATATTGAGAGAAATGCAACTCTTATAAAAAAAAAAAAGATTCCATTTAAATGCTTTACTTCTACATTATTATATGCATCAAAAAAATCTTCCGCCGAGCCGGAGTCGAACCAGCGACCTATGGATATCCGTATGAAACCACCTACAGTCCACCGCTCTGCCAACTGAGCTATCGACGGACGCACTCCGTAGAGCTTATTCTGTGTTAGTAACAGGTAAATATTTTGTAGTTTAAAAGGAATAAAATTACGAAATACATCCGTCCTCCGATTCATGATATTGAGAGAAATGCAACCCTTATAAAAAACATCAAAAGATTCCATTTAAATGCTTTACTTCTACATTATTATATGCATCAAAAAAAGTCTTCCGCCGAGCCGGAGTCGAACCAGCGACCTATGGATATCCGTATGAAACCACCTACAGTCCACCGCTCTGCCAACTGAGCTATCGACGGACGCACTCCGTAGAGCTTATTCTGTGTTAGTAACAGGTAAATATTTTGTAGTTTAAAAGGAATAAAATTACGAAATACATCCGTCCTCCGATTCATGATATTGAGAGAAATGCAACTCTTATAAAAAAAAACAAAGATTCCATTTAAATGCTTTACTTCTACATAATTATATGCATCAAAAAATCTTCCGCCGAGCCGGAGTCGAACCAGCGACCTATGGATATCCGTATGAAACCACCTACAGTCCACCGCTCTGCCAACTGAGCTATCGACGGACGCACTCCGTAGAGCTTATTCTGTGTTAGTAACAGGTAAATATTTTGTAGTTTAAAAGGAATAAAATTACGAAATACATCCGTCCTCCGATTCATGATATTGAGAGAAATGCAACCTTATAAAAAAAATCAAAGATTCCATTTAAATGCTTTACTTCTACATTATTATATGCATCAAAAAAGTCTTCCGCCGAGCCGGAGTCGAACCAGCGACCTATGGATATCCGTATGAAACCACCTACAGTCCACCGCTCTGCCAACTGAGCTATCGACGGACGCACTCCGTAGAGCTTATTCTGTGTTAGTAACAGGTAAATATTTTGTAGTTTAAAAGGAATAAAATTACGAAATACATCCGTCCTCCAATTCATGATATTGAGAGAAATGCAACCCTTATAAAAAAACAACAAAGATTCCATTTAAATGCTTTACTTCTACATTATTATATGCATCAAAAAAAGTCTTCCGCCGAGCCGGAGTCGAACCAGCGACCTATGGATATCCGTATGAAACCACCTACAGTCCACCGCTCTGCCAACTGAGCTATCGACGGACGCACTCCGTAGAGCTTATTCTGTGTTAGTAACAGGTAAATATTTTGTAGTTTAAAAGGAATAAAATTACGAAATCCATCCGTCCTCCAATTCATGATATTGAGAGAAATGCAACTCTTATAAAAAAAAAACAAAGATTCCATTTAAATGCTTACTTCTACATTATTATATGCATCAAAAAAAGTCTTCCGCCGAGCCGGAGTCGAACCAGCGACCTATGGATATCCGTATGAAACCACCTACAGTCCACCGCTCTGCCAACTGAGCTATCGACGGACGCACTCCGCAGAGCTTATTCTGTGTTAGTAACAGGTAAATATTTTGTAGTTTAAAAGGAATAAAATTACGAAATACATCCGTCCTCCGATTCATGATATTGAGAGAAATGCAACCCTTATAAAAAAACCAACAAAGATTCCATTTAAATGCTTCACTTCTACATTATTATATGCATCAAAAAAGTCTTCCGCCGAGCCGGAGTCGAACCAGCGACCTATGGATATCCGTATGAAACCACCTACAGTCCACCGCTCTGCCAACTGAGCTATCGACGGACGCACTCCGTAGAGCTTATTCTGTGTTAGTAACAGGTAAATATTTTGTAGTTTAAAAGGAATAAAATTACGAAATACATCCGTCCTCCGATTCATGATATTGAGAGAAATGCAACCCTTATAAAAAAAAAACAAAGATTCCATTTAAATGCTTTACTTCTACATTATTATATGCATCAAAAAAGTCTTCCGCCGAGCCGGAGTCGAACCAGCGACCTATGGATATCCGTATGAAACCACCTACAGTCCACCGCTCTGCCAACTGAGCTATCGACGGACGCACTCCGTAGAGCTTATTCTGTGTTAGTAACAGGTAAATATTTTGTAGGTTAAACGGAATAAAATTACGAAAGCCATTCGTCCTCCAATTCATGATATTGAGAGAAATGCAACCCTTATAAAAAAACAACAAAGATTCCATTTAAATGCTTTACTTCTACATTATTATATGCATCAAAAAAAGTCTTCCGCCGAGCCGGAGTCGAACCAGCGACCTATGGATATCCGTATGAAACCACCTACAGTCCACCGCTCTGCCAACTGAGCTATCGACGGACGCACTCCGCAGAGCTTATTCTGTGTTAGTAACAGGTAAATATTTTGTAGTTTAAAAGGAATAAAATTACGAAAACCATCCGTCCTCCGATTCATGATATTGAGAGAAATGCAACCCTTATAAAAAAAACAAAGATTCCATTTAAATGCTTTACTTCAACATAATTATATGCATCAAAATAATTCTTCCGCCGAGCCGGAGTCGAACCAGCGACCTATGGATATCCGTATGAAACCACCTACAGTCCACCGCTCTGCCAACTGAGCTATCGACGGACGCACTCCGCAGAGCTTATTCTGTGTTAGTAACAGGTAAATATTTTGTAGTTTAAAAGGAATAAAATTACGAAATACATCCGTCCTCCGATTCATGATATTGAGAGAAATGCAACCTTATAAAAAAACATCAAAGATTCCATTTAAATGCTTTACTTCTACATTATTATATGCATCAAAAAATTCTTCCGCCGAGCCGGAGTCGAACCAGCGACCTATGGATATCCGTATGAAACCACCTACAGTCCACCGCTCTGCCAACTGAGCTATCGACGGACGCACTCCGCAGAGCTTATTCTGTGTTAGTAACAGGTAAATATTTTGTAGTTTAAAAGGAATAAAATTACGAAAACCATCCGTCCTCCGATTCATGATATTGAGAGAAATGCAACCCTTATAAAAAAACAACAAAGATTCCATTTAAATGCTTTACTTCTACATTATTATATGCATCAAAAAAAGTCTTCCGCCGAGCCGGAGTCGAACCAGCGACCTATGGATATCCGTATGAAACCACCTACAGTCCACCGCTCTGCCAACTGAGCTATCGACGGACGCACTCCGCAGAGCTTATTCTGTGTTAGTAACAGGTAAATATTTTGTAGTTTAAAAGGAATAAAATTACGAAAAACATCCGTCCTCCGATTCATGATATTGAGAGAAATGCAACCCTTATAAAAAAACAACAAAGATTCCATTTAAATGCTTTACTTCTACATTATTATATGCATCAAAAAAAGTCTTCCGCCGAGCCGGAGTCGAACCAGCGACCTATGGATATCCGTATGAAACCACCTACAGTCCACCGCTCTGCCAACTGAGCTATCGACGGACGCACTCCGCAGAGCTTATTCTGTGTTAGTAACAGGTAAATATTTTGTAGTTTAAAAGGAATAAAATTACGAAAACCATCCGTCCTCCGATTCATGATATTGAGAGAAATGCAACCCTTATAAAAAAAAACAAAGATTCCATTTAAATGCTTTACTTCTACATTATTATATGCATCAAAAAAAGTCTTCCGCCGAGCCGGAGTCGAACCAGCGACCTATGGATATCCGTATGAAACCACCTACAGTCCACCGCTCTGCCAACTGAGCTATCGACGGACGCACTCCGCAGAGCTTATTCTGTGTTAGTAACAGGTAAATATTTTGTAGTTTAAAAGGAATAAAATTACGAAATACATCCGTCCTCCGATTCATGATATTGAGAGAAATGCAACTCTTATAAAAAAAACAACAAAGATTCCATTTAAATGCTTTACTTCTACATTATTATATGCATCAAAAAAAGTCTTCCGCCGAGCCGGAGTCGAACCAGCGACCTATGGATATCCGTATGAAACCACCTACAGTCCACCGCTCTGCCAACTGAGCTATCGACGGACGCACTCCGTAGAGCTTATTCTGTGTTAGTAACAGGTAAATATTTTGTAGTTTAAAAGGAATAAAATTACGAAATACATCCGTCCTCCGATTCATGATATTGAGAGAAATGCAACCCTTATAAAAAAACATCAAAGATTCCATTTAAATGCTTTACTTCTACATTATTATATGCATCAAAAAAAGTCTTCCGCCGAGCCGGAGTCGAACCAGCGACCTATGGATATCCGTATGAAACCACCTACAGTCCACCGCTCTGCCAACTGAGCTATCGACGGACGCACTCCGTAGAGCTTATTCTGTGTTAGTAACAGGTAAATATTTTGTAGTTTAAAAGGAATAAAATTACGAAATACATCCGTCCTCCGATTCATGATATTGAGAGAAATGCAACTCTTATAAAAAAAAAAAAAGATTCCATTTAAATGCTTTACTTCTACATTATTATATGCATCAAAAAAAGTCTTCCGCCGAGCCGGAGTCGAACCAGCGACCTATGGATATCCGTATGAAACCACCTACAGTCCACCGCTCTGCCAACTGAGCTATCGACGGACGCACTCCGTAGAGCTTATTCTGTGTTAGTAACAGGTAAATATTTTGTAGTTTAAAAGGAATAAAATTACGAAATACATCCGTCCTCCGATTCATGATATTGAGAGAAATGCAACCTTATAAAAAAAAATCAAAGATTCCATTTAAATGCTTTACTTCTACATTATTATATGCATCAAAAAAAGTCTTCCGCCGAGCCGGAGTCGAACCAGCGACCTATGGATATCCGTATGAAACCACCTACAGTCCACCGCTCTGCCAACTGAGCTATCGACGGACGCACTCCGTAGAGCTTATTCTGTGTTAGTAACAGGTAAATATTTTGTAGTTTAAAAGGAATAAAATTACGAAATACATCCGTCCTCCGATTCATGATATTGAGAGAAATGCAACTCTTATAAAAAAAAAAACAAAGATTCCATTTAAATGCTTTACTTCTACATTATTATATGCATCAAAAAAGTCTTCCGCCGAGCCGGAGTCGAACCAGCGACCTATGGATATCCGTATGAAACCACCTACAGTCCACCGCTCTGCCAACTGAGCTATCGACGGACGCACTCCGTAGAGCTTATTCTGTGTTAGTAACAGGTAAATATTTTGTAGTTTAAAAGGAATAAAATTACGAAATACATCCGTCCTCCGATTCATGATATTGAGAGAAATGCAACCCTTATAAAAAAACAACAAAGATTCCATTTAAATGCTTTACTTCTACATTATTATATGCATCAAAATAAATCATACGCTGAGCCGGAGTCGAACCAGCGACCTATGGATATCCATATGAAACCACCTACAGTCCACCGCTCTGCCAACTGAGCTATCGACGGACGCACTCCGCAGAGCTTATTCTGTGTTAGTAACAGGTAAATATTTCGTAGAGGTTAAACGGAATAAAATTACGAAAGCCATTCGTCCTCCAATTCATGATATTGAGAGAAATGCAACCCTTATAAAAAAACAACAAAGATTCCATTTAAATGCTTTACTTCTACATTATTATATGCATCAAAAAAGTCTTCCGCCGAGCCGGAGTCGAACCAGCGACCTATGGATATCCGTATGAAACCACCTACAGTCCACCGCTCTGCCAACTGAGCTATCGACGGACGCACTCCGCAGAGCTTATTCTGTGTTAGTAACAGGTAAATATTTTGTAGTTTAAACGGAATAAAATTACGAAAACCATTCGTCCTCCAATTCATGATATTGAGAGAAATGCAACCCTTATAAAAAAACAACAAAGATTCCATTTAAATGCTTTACTTCTACATTATTATATGCATCAAAAAAAGTCTTCCGCCGAGCCGGAGTCGAACCAGCGACCTATGGATATCCGTATGAAACCACCTACAGTCCACCGCTCTGCCAACTGAGCTATCGACGGACGCACTCCGCAGAGCTTATTCTGTGTTAGTAACAGGTAAATATTTTGTAGTTTAAAAGGAATAAAATTACGAAATACATCCGTCCTCCGATTCATGATATTGAGAGAAATGCAACTCTTATAAAAAAAACATCAAAGATTCCATTTAAATGCTTTACTTCTACATATTATATGCATCAAAAAAAGTCTTCCGCCGAGCCGGAGTCGAACCAGCGACCTATGGATATCCGTATGAAACCACCTACAGTCCACCGCTCTGCCAACTGAGCTATCGACGGACGCACTCCGCAGAGCTTATTCTGTGTTAGTAACAGGTAAATATTTTGTAGTTTAAAAGGAATAAAATTACGAAAACCATTCGTCCTCCGATTCATGATATTGAGAGAAATGCAACCCTTATAAAAAAAACAACAAAGATTCCATTTAAATGCTTTACTTCTACATTATTATATGCATCAAAAAAAGTCTTCCGCCGAGCCGGAGTCGAACCAGCGACCTATGGATATCCGTATGAAACCACCTACAGTCCACCGCTCTGCCAACTGAGCTATCGACGGACGCACTCCGCAGAGCTTATTCTGTGTTAGTAACAGGTAAATATTTTGTAGTTTAAAAGGAATAAAATTACGAAAACCATCCGTCCTCCGATTCATGATATTGAGAGAAATGCAACCCTTATAAAAAAAAACAAAGATTCCATTTAAATGCTTTACTTCTACATTATTATATGCATCAAAAAAAGTCTTCCGCCGAGCCGGAGTCGAACCAGCGACCTATGGATATCCGTATGAAACCACCTACAGTCCACCGCTCTGCCAACTGAGCTATCGACGGACGCACTCCGCAGAGCTTATTCTGTGTTAGTAACAGGTAAATATTTCGTAGTTTAAACGGAATAAAATTACGAAAAACATCCGTCCTCCGATTCATGATATTGAGAGAAATGCAACCCTTATAAAAAAACAACAAAGATTCCATTTAAATGCTTTACTTCTACATTATTATATGCATCAAAAAAGTCTTCCGCCGAGCCGGAGTCGAACCAGCGACCTATGGATATCCGTATGAAACCACCTACAGTCCACCGCTCTGCCAACTGAGCTATCGACGGACGCACTCCGCAGAGCTTATTCTGTGTTAGTAACAGGTAAATATTTTGTAGTTTAAAAGGAATAAAATTACGAAAACCATTCGTCCTCCGATTCATGATATTGAGAGAAATGCAACCTTATAAAAAAAAAAAAAGATTCCATTTAAATGCTTTACTTCTACATTATTATATGCATCAAAAAAAGTCTTCCGCCGAGCCGGAGTCGAACCAGCGACCTATGGATATCCGTATGAAACCACCTACAGTCCACCGCTCTGCCAACTGAGCTATCGACGGACGCACTCCGCAGAGCTTATTCTGTGTTAGTAACAGGTAAATATTTCGTAGAGGTTAAACGGAATAAAATTACGAAAACCATTCGTCCTCCAATTCATGATATTGAGAGAAATGCAACCCTTATAAAAAAAAAAACAACAAAGATTCCATTTCATTTTTCTTTACTTTTAAGGTGGGTCACCCATGTGACGGCCTGTTTTTAAGCACATTTTTAGGTAATTTTTTGTTGACGATCAGTAAAAAAGATATAACTTTTAAGTTTTTTTTTATCATTTATTATGTGTTTTGAGAGTATGTATATAAATGTTTAGCCCAATATATGTATCCAATAGAACGTGAGTTATAGTGCTCTGAACAGACCCGCCTCAAAAAAGTGGATGCTCAATTCCTGCACGATTCGTTTATCTGAAATTAAAAAAATTCCTGGCGTTTTTATCTATAAGCTTAAATGCACCGAATGGACTATACTGAATTGAAAATATCAAAAATATAATTTTTGCTAGACCTCTGAAGAAAAAGTTTCGTGTGTGTTCAATGGATTTTTTTTAATTATATTTTTGCTATAAAAAAATAGAAATGTTTTGAATGTTGGAATGATCGTAGTCCATTAGTTACGTACAGTGGGTACAAAAAGTATTTGCACACATACATTTTTGTTCACAATTTATAAGAAAATGCATTAAGAAATACAAAAATTGGCATTTTAAAAATAAAATAAGCCTATTCATTTAAATTAATTACAAAAAATACAATAATATTAATAAAAAACATTTTTTGCAACAATATTAAAATATCTTATGCAAAAAAAGTATTTGCACACTCAACTCAACTTAAGCAAATTTGCATTTTTTTGCTAATTATATATTTGACAGTCATCCCGCAGTAAATAACATACGTAAGACGACTATAAAAGGAGGTATTGTCGAAACTTTATCAGTTGATTATCGATTTCAAATTGTAATGGTACCTAAGAAATCTGAATTGCCGATTTCGTTGCGAGAAAAAATTGTTTCTCTATGTGAAAATGGCCTAAGTTATCGAGAAATAGGTAAAAAAGTAAATGTTTGCTTCTCTACTGTTCGGTATGTCATAAAACGTCATAAAGAAAGAGGATCTACATCAAATAACTTGTGCTCTGACGCCCAAAGAAACTTTCACTATGAATTAAGCGAAAAATCATAAGAGAAGCATCGAAAAAATCCATTTGTTAGTGCAATTACATTAGCCAATGATGTCGCTTCAACATCTGGAGTTCAAATCTGTGCCCAAAGTGTTCGAAATGTTCTGCATGATGCACAAATTTATGGGAGATCTTCAAGGAAAAAACCTCTCATAACTGAACAAAATAGACTGAAAATACTTGAATTCGCTAAGGAATATATCAATAAGCCAATTGATTTCTGGGAAAATGTCATATTCTCCGACGAGAGTAAGTTCAATATCTTTAAATCAGATGGCAGGAAATTAGTTTGGAGAAAACCTTGTACTGCTTTTCATACCAAAAATGTGTTACCTACAGTTAAACATGGAGGAGGTTCTGTTTGATTTGGGGGTGCATGGCTAGCAAAGGAGTTGGTAATTTGTATTTCATTGATGGGAATATGACAGCTCGAACCTATATTGATGCGTTGCGAGATAACTTGCCACAAATTGCGATAAATTGGGTATCAGTAATTCGTACTATTTTCAGCAAGACAATGATCCCAAGCACACTGCCGGTATAACATGTATGTGGTTGCTTTATCATGTACCCAGAAAACTTGCCACTCCACCATACTTAAATCCTTTGGAAAATTTGTGGAATTCTGTGGATTTAAAAATAAGAAAAAGGAAGATTTCAAGCAAATCTGCCCTTAAACAAGCCCTTATTGAAGAGTGGTCGAATACACTGACCCTATTGTTATAGAAAATTTAATTAAATCAATTCCAGCAAGATTACAAGCAGTAATAGATGCTAAAGGAATGCATACTAAATATTGGCTATTTGAAATTTGCTTATATATTTTATTTCTTTTGTATTCATGCAGGTGTGCAAATACTTTTTTGACACGAGATATTTTAATTTTGTTACAAAAAAGCATTGTTATTTATATTATTGTAATTTTTCTGTTTGTTTTGGATGATTAAACTTATTCTGATTTGGCAATACTAATTTTTTTATTTCTTAATGCTTCTTTTTATGAATTGCAAACAAAAATGTAGGTGTGCAAATATATACTTTTTTTACCCACTGTATATATATGCTGAGTCTCTACCCTATAAATTTGAAGTCATTCGATCAAAACGTTCTTAAGATATAGTGGATAAAAGTTTGAAAAACACAGTTTTGAGAAAAAAGTGTTTAAAGTTTCAAATCCGATTAAAACAATGAAAATCTTAACTTACCCTCAATCGGCGATGCCTAGTGGTAAAAACTAAAACAAGTTCGACGAAATATTCAATTACTATAGTTATTTCCTTTTAAACCTCTACAAACTTGTATGAATGTATTTTTGCATAGAAGAGTCAATGGTATCAAGCCGACTGTGCACAATAGGCCCAGCCTTCGATTGCCAACTCCGAACAACTGCTCTTCTAACACTTACTTCTTTGTAATGACTTCGAATTTTAAAAAAATTACTTTACCACCGTATTCCAGGCATGTTAAAAAAGTAATTTATGAAAAAAAAAATTTCCATTTTTTTGAACTTATCACATGGGTGAACCCCCTTAAATTAGTGTACCACCAATAAACTACCAGTTTGTCGGGGGGTCTAGTATCGAATCCCCCTGCGTACGTAATTTATTTTTTCTACTAAGTAAACATGAAAAACATATTTTTTAATGGTTAAAAAATATAATTTGTTTTCATTGGCTTTACGAAAATATAAATTTCCATCTGCCTTATAAATATATACAGTAATATAAATAATTCATATATGAGAAAACGAAGAGCTCAACTAGTATACAAATTTGTGTGGCAAGGTGCTTACGATCGCAAACTCTCGGCCAGTATATATGGGTATCAGATCCAGTGCCAATAATTCCTGCTAAATGTTAAGTGGCTAATGAACTCTAAATTCGTAGTGCCCAAAGCCCTCACATTAGCATGGTTTGGAAGTTAAGAGAGCGAGTGTCAGCCTAGATGTCGTCCTCGTCACTTGACCGTGCATCAAAACCACCAGATTCGTTGGCACTAGCCTTCGTGTTGCTTTGAGTACGGCATAAACACTACCTCACTCACTGTACACCAGGGATGGCCAAACTTTTTAGAAAGAGTACCACTTTTAGATAAAAAATAATAAAGCGTGCCACTTCCAACTTTTCGCGAACAAATAAAAAGGTGAAAAAATGCTACTCAGTTATGTTCATAATAGAAAACATTAGTTCTCAAACGTATGTTGATTCAAATCTACAACTATATCTGACAGCCAAATCGTGTAAATTTGAAAAATTGCGTGTTAGTACAAATTTCCAAGATTTGATAAAATTCCTTATATTTGCTTTTCAATGTAATATGGTGCTGTATACAATAATTTCGATTTGGATTTCAGGTGGGTAACAATTAAAATTTTACGGAGAAATTAAATAAAGGATTTATGAAGAGATCTACATTTTTTTTATCATCTTGAAAACCATCAAACCTAGGACTGAAAGAATCTTGCACAAATGGATATCAAATTTTTAAATCTATCACAGCTTTGAGCACTATTAGTTCTGATAGATAATTCCCGAATTAATGTGAAATATGTTAATTTTCTTCTCCAAAATCAAGACAAAAAAAAGTAAAAGTTTTTCCTCAAAAGAAGGTATTTGTCAACTAGGGTTGGAAAAATAAAATCTTTTCTCAGTAATCTTAAATTTAATTTATTTTAATGTCCCATAATATCGGTAAGAAAAGCTAAATTACACAGCCTGTCTTCATTCAAGATTCTAGAATAGCAGGTACTCACTGGGTAATCCAGTGTTTTTCTCTCTCTCTCTCTTCCAGATATTTTAAAATATATATACGCTCCCTAAAATTCCCAAATCTCGCAAGTGAAAAAAGCTTTGGTAAGCTAACTCGCACAATAATGTAGGTGCATTCTCTAGACGATAAATTTCTACTGTAACTCATTTAAATTCATTTAAAATAATTTTTTTTTCAAAAACAACCTCATTTTAATTTTATTGTAAATTAAAAATTGTTTCTTATTATTATCTTTTCTAATTTAAAAATTTTTTTATTAAGTCTTCGCGTGCCACTATTACAACTCCGCCGTGCAACGGGTTGGCCACCCCTGCTGTACACCATCAAGAAAACTCGGCCACGCAGTATTCATTAAAGTTTTACTTAGAGTTTAAGTGCCACCTCCTTACAGTGGAGAAGGATTGTGCAGTGATTGGTTCTTAGATATAAAAGTGAATGAGTGTGCGAAGATGAGGGTAGGTATAGTTGAAAATTAGGTGTCTATATAAACATTATTCCCACTTTGAGAGTGAAATTCATTTTGGAACGTTCTCGGATCAGTCCTATTATTCGACGAATTCAAGTCGTCATCGAAAACATAGCGGGAGCTTCCATCATTTTGCGGAATCTACATTGTTCCAGATAAGTGAATTTTTGATTATTTAAAGTATTGATTGAGTGTGTGTGTGATCTTCCTAATCACTCTTAAAAGAGGGTCAGTTTAATAAAATTAACTGGATTATACTTATATTCGTGTTTGTAGCTATTTTCTGCTGTTTTACGTTATGACAACTACTATTGAAAGGTCGGGTTCGAGTCACAATCTTTCGAGCTCGGTGTTAAATAGAGGGCCGCGGTAGACTAGTGGTCAAGGTAACGGACTCGTGGCTGGTGTATTATGAGTTCGAGCCGAGTACTACTGAAGACCCGCAATGTAAGAGCGATGCACGTTAAATTTGTCGAGAGTTCAAACGTCCTCCGTTTGGTGTGGTGTGGTAGTAAGGAGAGCGGTGTCAGCTCAGGTGTCGTCCTCGTCACTTGACCATGGTTCAAAATAGCGAGGTCCGTCGCCAAATTCTCTCGTGTAGCTGAACAGTGCGACGTTAATATTCACTCACTCGATGTTAATAGTCAAGCTTTGGGGAAGAGGGGTCAACACAGCACAATTAAATTTAAAATTCAATTGAATTATAATAATAGAGCCAGTGTTAAGTGTGTTGCCTGTGTTTTTCTTAGAACTATAATGCGTGCACCGAATTATCTAGCAGCCAGGGAATGATTCCTAAATTTGGGGATTAGGGAATCATTCAACGAAAACATTGCTCGAAAAGAAACTACTTGAATTTTTAATAATCGACACATATAAAACAAAATTTACACTTTATAAAATCCAATAATGAGAAAGAAAAAAAGAACTTACAAACTAAAAAAAAGGAACGGAAAGCTTTAAAAGATAAACCACAAATCGAATAAAATATCAACCAGATAGCCCCCCCCCCTCTAGAAATAATAAATTTAAAAACAGCGTTACTACAGTAGATTAACAATCTAACTGGAAAACAAACTGTTCAGATCTGGTACTTTAGGAACGGGAAAAAAACCCGGCACAAAACGTAACTTTACTTTAAAAAAGCAAAATATATTATAAAAAATATTACTATTTTTATAAAGATAAATATAAATTGAAGCTGAAGTTTCCAAATGACCAGTTCAAATGTTCAGCTTGATCACTAATATGTAAGCCATTTTATAAACAATTAATATACAATGCATATTATAAGCAAGGCTTGAATAATGCAATGGTTAATTTTGTATTCATGTATATCTTTTAAATCATAAAAAATATGTAATAGATAGGAAATATTTGCTTGAAAAAACATTTAAAGTTTTTTAAAAAATAAATAAGTTTGTGTAATGCTTTGCAAAAGATAGTTTTAGCCAGAGAAAAAATTATCTTTTTGATATTTTTTAATCGGAATGATAAATTATAATTATAATATTACCGTTTATCCAGATCTATTTCTCTTATGTGATTTTCAATCAATAACTTTTTTTCCCTTTTTCCGTGCCGCATATTTCTTTCGAATACTGTATTTTCCCTCGACGAATTTCTTCCATTCGTTCATATTCTTCAAGAATCAGTTTCCTGAGAGATACATTAACTGTAGTTCTTACTACTCCATGAACTGATTTACAAGTGAAAATAACAGTTATCAACTTTATACAACATATTCTTTGTTAGAAAAATATTACTTGATGATTCGCAAGAGAAAATAACAGTTATCAACTTAATACAACACACTCTTTATAATTAACAGATTACTGCAACAAGATACAGATCAGAAAATTACAGCTACATTCCAAGACAAAACTCGAATTGTGGAATTGCTATTTTTCAAAAATTCCATTCTTCCTATCAGTTACGGAAACAGTCAGCAGTTAAGAAAAAAATAGCAAACGATTCATTTAAATAAAACTGTAAAATTACATAAATTAATAGTACCAAACGATTTGTAAGAAAATATATAATTAAATCACAAAAAAAAACTTTATTCTGAAAAATTATCAGAAGACGATATTTGAGCATTACCATATTATAAGAATTGCTTAAATAGTTAAAAAGAATAAAACATTTTAAGCTTAAAAATTTTTAGATTATTTTTAAGTTGAAAATAATTTATCAGGTCCAAATTATTCTCAAAATTCAATACTCATTCTAATAAATACTAATTAGTAGCATTGAAGATAATTTTAACATTGGAGCAAAAATATTATTTTCTAAATCATCATCTTATAAAATTTACATTCCTTTTTTTTAATCACTTTCTTTTCCATTTCAATTAACAAAAATTGAAGCATAATATAAATAATGCATCTCTTTTAAACGTATTATGTAACACTTCGGGCAATGAAAAATAACTATGTACACATTTTAAATTAAGTATTTTTCGATTACTATACTTTGATTTATACATGAAACAAAATGTCATTTATCAAATACCGGCCAGTTAACTATTAGGTCATTAGATGTCTAGCTCTCCAATATTTTTCTATAGTATATTTACAATAATATAATGCAGGGCATTCGTCAATGTGCTTAGCATTCATCTCTTGTCCAGTGAAACATGAAATAAAAATAGGTGAATCTACAATTTTAAAATGGAAAAAGGTAAGCACGAAGACAGCCGTGCCCAGTCAAAAATCTTTAGGCATTATCACACGTACACGTATTTGGAGCAGTTTTCCTTGAAAGCACGATTCCGAACAATTTCTACCTAGTTGCCATAGCAACGGCTCCGAACATCTTTTCCCCAGTAAGCTGAAAAAACTGTTCTAAATAAAAGTTGCTTGAAATTCCAGCCAATGGGGTTCTCCGGCTCCCTACGTCATAAACAAGATGGCGGTAAAGGTGGCAGCGTCGGCTTCATCAAACGCATCAGGTATAGCATATAATACTTTAATGGTGTATAATATTTTAACGGCGTATAATATTAAAAACAGAATGGTGCTCCATTTCTATTTACGCCCGTCAACAAAAGCGCGAGCTAAATAAAAGAAATAATATTGGATGTTCGTTTACCGAAGCAAAAAAAATCGGCGAGTAATATTTCAATGTAGATAAAGAGCGCGGCTAACGTCAGAGCATTTAGTTTCGTTTACGGCAACCCTTCACCCTCAGCTGAGTTAAAAATTTGGCGAAACGGTTACTTCGGTTTTAGAAATTATTATTTAGAAGTCCTGCCTTTTCTTTAAAACTAGAGGTGAGTTATTAGAAGTTTTCTAATACAATCAAGCCCTTAATGCTAGGATTTAGGTATCAATAGTTTATATATATAAACAGTATATATTCATACAACATTATGAAATACCCAGCGAAGCGAGAGCGGCTAATTAATGTATAAATTAAAATTTTAGTCCCCCTGAGAGTTATTTACAAACTCATTTTTTTTAATGTATAGCAAAACGAAGAGTAAGTAAACACGCAATTTCTGAGTATTATCTCTTGTCTTTAAGGAAACATCAGTATTTGCTTTCAAATTATACATATTCATATTTTTGCAATACATTTCTACTAAAAACAAAATCAACATCTACAGTAAAACAAGCTACTGTGGTAGCAATAATTTTTATTCATTCAAAATTCTTAAAAGTTCAAAAATCATTCTAAATTATGAATTATTCACAGTATTATATGAATAGCTATTAATTTACTTTCCTAAAATATTTAATCATTCATAATCTGAAATTTAGAAATCCATGTGTTTCTTCGAATAAGTAATTCTAATAATAAGTAATAGTAATAAGAAATTTTTTCACACATAAAATTTATTCTAAAACTGTAATTCAGATGTTCTGCATGTAAAATGCATTGTTCATTATTTAAATCAAGAATTATATTTTGGTCCTTCATAAAATCAAATTACGACTATAAAACTATTGGGAAATAAAACTGATCATTTAATATTAGTCAAACTTATATATCACCCCATTTTACTAAAATTTCAAATAAAAATGTATTTATTATGGAAAGAGGGAATCACAAGAGATATATTAAATATCGATTAAATACTAACATAACTATTATATCAGTTCATTAGAATAAATATTTTTTTTGTTGTAATTGTAGAACAAAATATTTATTCTCTCATTTCTATGAAAATAAAAATTATAGCAATCTTTGACTTAAATTGTTACATTTGTTCGATTTTATAGAATTCTAAAATAAAATTTGACATGTATGAGGTAGAACTAATCTTAGAAAATGAAAAGAGGAGGAAAAAAAATGTTCGATTTGCGTGCAAACAGCCTTAAGCAGATTCAACGGGATTAATCTCAGCTTATCGGATGTACCCCATGGAAATAAAAATAATAAAATTCTCAAGATTTCAAAATAATAAATAAATATATTTTTGTAAAAAAATAATACTTTGAAGTTTTAAATAAAAAAAATTAGTTTAGGTATTGAATTTTTGATACTGAGAATATTTAAAGAATTTCTCGTGTCGCCTTAAGCCAGTTATAATCGGTACTGGACTTCACAAGCCGAAGCAGAAGTGTCACTTCTCAAACTTTCAATATTTGCGACCCAATATTCAAACATAATTTTCATCGCAACCCCCCCCCCCTCCATAAAATAACAATGTATTTTATTCAATAACATTATACGTCTTTCCAAAGTAGCACTGCTATCCATAAAATTATTCCGAAGGCTTTGGAATGCAAAAAATGGACCTTGACAATGTTTGCGAAGGATTTAAATTTCATTTCAACTAAATGAATAATTCATTTAGTTGAAATGAATGATGATTAATAAAAACTAATTGCCACTTAATGTTGTGATTCTGTCGTATGTAAATACATATTTATATTAATTGTAACTATTTAATAAAAAGTAACTAAAATAATTTTTTTTTATTTATCTGAGTTGGAATTGACTTAAAAATTCAATCAAATTTTCAAATTGTTCAAATTTTTAAATTCAATTAATTGTTCAAATTTTCAATCGTTGATAAAAACACTTTCTATTCATCCATTCTAAGTAGGAATTGACTTAAAAGAAAAAAATTTATTGCATGTTAGATTTGCATTTTGGCAAAGTTGGGTATGTGTAATATTTCAGTTAAGTAATCTAACAAAATTCCTAATTTAAAAATAGCAACAAACAAAATAACTTCATTTTGTTAATATTTATACAATTAATACACACAGTTTATCAAAAAGGTTTTACCGGAAGAAAATACAAAATGTGCTTTTATATTTTGACAAGTTTTGAATGCATTACTTCAAACACGTGGGATTAACTGTCATATATAATTATTTTACCCACATGTAATATATGTATACGCGCGCGCGCGGATTTTTGTTTTTTGTAATTTTAAACAGCAAAATTTATATGAAAATAATATTTAATTGTATTCTAAATGGTTATCTCAAAGGGATTTTAATAGAATCATTGAACGCAAATTTTTGAAAGATGTATCAGAATAATTGATTAAAAAAATCTCTATAGCTTTTCAATGCATATAATATACAAGTAAGTAAATGCTATGCAATTTATGAAAAAACCTTACATATGGTACAGTACAAGTGTAGAGAATTTAGAATGAACATTTGATAACGTGGTTTTCTTGAAGCATAAAAAAATAAAGCATTGCACATATGTAGATTATCATTTAAATAAGCATCTATATGTCTTAAAGATAAAGAAAAGCAACAAAATTTAATTCGAAAATCTACAAAACTGTGTAAAAACTGAATGCACACTAATTTTGAAATAAACACATGACTCAATATAAGATGCTATTCAATTTTTAAATGACAAATATTCCAAATCTAAATTTTTAAGAAATGAGTAAAAATCATTCTTTTTACCGCGTTGAAAAAAACTCCAAAAGCTAAAGAATACTTATCCCCCCCCCCCATTCCCATTTACATTTGAAAGAAACATTTTTGTATTATACTCATATACTTCCATGTTCATATCTAAATTTCTATTTGCCTCAACATATACTCTCGATAATTCGAAGTTGGTGGGACCAATGAAAACTTTGAATTATCAAGAGAATAAGAAAAAACTCCCAAAATACACGAAGTAAAATTTTTTCCTAACACGTTTAAATTTTAAACTATGCAATAAAACAATTGTACATACGTATAAATTTTCTTTGAACTTTTAAAAGGGACTTATTATACAGAAGTTGAAAATCCTGTATCAAAAGAATCATTTATGTAGTAATTCTCGAACAGGGTTCTTTCACGCCCCATCAAATCTCTTCCATTCCTCATTGGAAATAAATCGTTTCGCACCTGGTTCCCTCAGACACTGTCCCCAACAGCATTGGTTCTTCAAGGCACGGTTCCAGTCCAGCCCATGCCCTATTTGGTGTCACATGCTATAAGTTACACAGCTGAGCCATAAATTATCATATCAGTCCGACGCAAAAAACACAATTCTACGCATCTCTTTTTCAAAACAGCGGACCATCCTTTTTGAACAAATGTGTAGCAAGGCCACGTGTTAAACAAAAGATATGGATGGCTGACAACAAGTGCGACCAGAACTGTCCCCTTGAAGAAGGAAAGAAATAAAAGTGTATTTTTGCCTGAGGAACCGGGAAACAAAGGGGTGGCAGACAGATGTTCATCAAAAGGGCTGCGTTACAGGGGAGACACGCAGATACAATACTACACGAAACATGTAAGCTCCAACCTCTTTGCTACAGGACTCTTGATATTAAGTGCTCGAATATCGAGAGTTTTTTTTAGATATCTTCAAATTATTGCGTGTTGTAGTCTGGCCAGACACAGATATAACTTCGAAATATTGAGTGTACCAAAACGTATTGTTTTAGTTCGAAATATCAAAAGTTTTACAAGGGGCTGAGCATATACTTCGAATTAGCGAGAGGTTCGTATTATCGAAGGTTTGAATTAACGAGAGTCTACTGTATTAAAAATACAATTATTTTATAATTTATCAAGGTGGAACATTGATACTTTTCTTCAAATATTAATCGAATACTAAGCAAAGAAAAAAAATCGTTTGAAAAACTCTAAAGCATTCCTTTAATTAAGTGCAACAATGATAACAAATAACCCATCTTTCACACTCAGAGCTATCAAAAATCTCTCTCCATACGTGTTACTCCACTTTATCATAAGAACACTCAATGTCACCCATAATCGTCGGTTATAGGGGTGGACCAAGCAAAACCCAGACGTTCTCCTCTTAGAAATTCGATCCCGTTGAAGAGGAGGGTCGGCTCAAGTGGTTGGCGGTCATTTTTAAATGCCTCATTGGTTATCTTGATGAAAAACATTCCCCACGCCTCTGGTTACAATATCCGCAACCGTGCCTGGCTTTCCCTACAGGGACTGAATGAAGCATAAACGGTTGTTATTTACTCATTGGTTCTTCGTGTGAAGCGAAGAATGGGGAAGACTGAATGTTTTTCAAGGGTTTGTAGAACCAAGATGGTTTTTACGATCTGATAAATGTTTTTGTTCGGGGAAAAGCTGAAAACAACTTTCTGCTCCATGAAACTCATTCCGAGTTCTGCTTTTTCACCAGAATAACAAATATCACATACTTTGATTCACAATCCCATACTAAAAAAAAGCAAATGAATTTTCAGTTAGCAAATAAATATAAAATACTATACATCTTAAATTATGCTTCACCTAATGAAAAATTTCGATAGTTTTTTCACATAGGGCACGGATGCCCTAAGTGGTTCCTGTGGACCTAAGAATAAAAATGGGGGTGCAAGAACAACGTAGGGGATCCAAGCAAGGTTTTATTTTGAGCAAAATATTTGTGACCCTTTTCCATCATTATGAAAGTTGTCGTTATTTCTTCATGTTAAACAATTTTAGGGTAAACATTAAAAATTTAAGAGTGAAATATTATAGATATAGGTACATAAAATACAAGTAATAGCAAGCTTTCGACTGTGGAAGTCGGGCAAATAGAGTGTGTGGCTGTCAGTACAGGTTTCTATCGGAACGGAATTTCACCGCTACATGCAACAACTTGTCTTCAAATATGATTGGAAAAAAAAGTCGCGCATCTTTTCAACAGTTTAGTTTTGTTTTACTCATGATCCCGAGACAGTAGCGCACACAGGAATGTTTCGGAGGGGAGGGGGAAGAGGTCGAAACTCCACCATTCTCGTATCATGCTCCAATACGCCGCCAAACATACTCTTTTGATTTTGTCAATTTTCAGGAACAAAAAACAATAAATAATTAATTATTTAATAAATAATTAGTATTAATAAAATTTATTATTAAAAACAAATACTTAATTAAATTTTGCATACTATATGCATAGGGATATAGTATGCAAATCGAAAAAAATTCAAGGGATATTGGGGGTCCAGACCCGAGGACACCCCCACCCCCTTTGCGTGCGCCACTGTTCCAAGATGTAAAGGAAATGCACTAAATTGTCCTTTATTTTGAACAGAAAGAAGCAATATTCTTCGTATTATTGATTGTTTTACGAGAATAGACCTAAATGTCTATCGTTTATTTCTTATTATTTTTCAAACATATATCAAAGGAAAAAATTTTAATAAAAAAAGTAACAAATAAAGTGACAGTAACAAATTCCAGTTTGGGTCCCATTATGTAAGGTAGGGACCTTCAACCCGTGGCCCGCTGAAGGCATTTTAGTGGTCCCTCATTTGAATTTGATGCAATTTCAAAAACAAAAAAAAATGCCTCGTCTGCTATTTGTTGTAAAAAACGCTATTTTTCTGTTATTCTTGATGTTTAAAACATTTGATTGTTGTGTTTGGCATCCAAATTTGGACAAAATTTTCTGAAAATGGCGAATTCTTCAAAAATTTCACTGCACTTTAAATAATTTTAAACATAAAAAATCTGACTATGCATAAAGTCTCAGAAATTTTTAAAAAAAGGTGGACTCTTATCTTAACAGGTTTGAAAAGTATTTCAGTTTGACTTCCACATAACTTTTTTGTGAAACCGTTATATATAACATACAAATATGTAAACACCACCTCTTCCCGTAGAATCAGGTGTAGTCTTGTAAAATAAACCTCCCCTTTTTTAACGCGCTTTTATAAGCTTCACTTGTATGTAACGGAATCTTTAAACTCGATTTTTACCCACTTTAAAAGGTCAGATTAATTCGAAATTTTGCACACTTGTCAAGAACCGATGGCAATACAATAATTTAACAATTTTCTTCAATTGTCGTGATCAGGAACATCAGAATTAACGATTTCCCATTTCCAGATTTGGCGACTAAAAGATTAAATTACAACTCTAAAGCGAAAACGCCAATGGGTATTCCAGATTCTAAAAAAAATGACGCATTTAAGATTAATTCATCAACAAATTAATAATAGTTTAAAAAACTAAAAAAAATACGCTTTTATTGTAAATCCAACTAAAAAATTAAAAATAAATTAGAGTTCAAAAAAACTAAGAAACACGCTTTTATGGTTAATCGAACTGAAAAGTAAACAAATCATTCTTAATAAGAATAAAATGACTAACGAGAAAATTAATATCAAGCACCCCACGCGTTTACCACAATGACATTAATTTTTTATTTATCATTTTATTCTTATATTAAGGTACCCGACCACTCTAAAATTGTGAATTTTGTCAAAAATTGACAAGTTTTTTTATGATTTTATTTTAAAGGCCATCTTATTAGCTTTATTAAAGTGCCAAGTTTATTATCTTCCGTTCACTGGAACAAACACTACACGCGTGTTGGTAAAAGCAGATGCCATTACTTTAAGCAAGATATGTCATACTTTAAAAACGCGTTTCTCTCAAAATTTGTTTTTTTGAAAATGCTCAAACGGGGACAGCGATTGCTCATAAAGTTTTGAAAATAATTAACCAGAATTTTTTTGTATATATTCTGTATAATAGTAGAAGTGTTTTTATCTTCAAATTTATCAATCACTGTTTTATTACAAAATTTAAAGTCTCTTATATGTTAATTTATTCACTATTTTTTTAAGCAATTTCATATAATAACAAAGATTAAGTACTCTAGTTTTTGTAAAAATTAAAATATCTCTGATCCTGAAGGTCATTTCAAAAATGAATAACATAGGAACACATCAGAATTGAAAGTTTGTTCATAAACTTTTGGTACAGAATGGACCGCCCGTTTATGTTATTTTTTTGTAAATTTTTACCTATTTTTTCCCATTTTAGTAATGATAATTTCTTTTCTCTTCTTAATTTTAACATATTTTTCTTAAAATGTACTATACAAATCTAAAAACCAGAAAAAAAAACCATATCTCCATTTTTTTTTTAAAAAGTTGACACAAGTAGTCGGATACCTTGAGAATTATTTTTTACTCTTTAGTGCGATTAACTATAAAAGTGTGTTTTTTAAAAAAAATTTAAAACTATGATTTATTTATATAAATTTCAGTGGCGTAACGTACACTCCCGCACCGCGGGGGAGCAGGGTTCTAGGGGCCCCAAACCCTAGCTGCCGCCGAGTACCTACCCTTTGTAAAATCCAACTTTAGGGGCCCAAAACTTGACTTTGCGGGGGAGCCCAAATGTTCTCCGTTACGTCACTGATAATTTTCCTGACTACAATATATTTTTTGACAGTCGTGCGGCCCGCGGGTCACTGTGAATTTATTGATGTAACCCGCGGATCATTTTAAATTTATTAATTTGGCCTTCTAGCGTGAAAGGCTGAAGACCCCCTAAAGTAAGATAACAAGCTTACCTTTCGAATTCTGGTCAGCTGGACATGTTTTAGGTTTGGTTCCATTCAAGCATGTTGTTTTGGGTGTCCATTCCAGTTCCATAGTAATGCATACATCCATTGGGAACATGTGGAATGAATAGCAAACTACGCGTGACGTAGTCCAGATGTGATGTGAAATAGTTTTTTCAGAAATAAACAATCCTTGACGCAAACGTAAGATGCATTCTGTAGAGATTAGATTGAGCAATGAAACTGTCTTCGTTTTGTAATGCAAATTGAATGTCCGTTCTAAATTAGACAACTCTTTCGATATAGTAAGATGTCAGTTTTTTCATTCTTTTCATCAACTTTTGCACTGTCATTTCACTACGAAGATTTTCATTTTAATACCACACATTATGATTTGCAGAAGGTTTATCGCTTTTTCGAATTCTTCAAGGTACTTTGCATTAAACAATGATTTCATAGAACTTGAGAAAACTTATGCATAACACATAATGCAATCAAAACAGGAATGCGTTTAGATTTAATGCCATAATCGTACTAAGTTCGCCTTACTAAGACGACAATTGAAACAAATTTCATTTTTCAAAATAGATTTTGCTTTCGCTACAAACTTCATACTTAAAAAAAAGGTACATTTAGGTAAAGTAAATTTTTAGACAACCAACAACAAAAGAAAAAAAAACATTTTCCGGGCAAAAAGCTCTATATTCTTCCATTTCGTGGCAGTTTCATATCAAGAAAGAAATTTAGCATCTTATAAAATTTACCTTTGTGAAAATCGTACTTTTTGTTCTTCATTTCGCTCTCTTTTAAACAAGTTCATCCAAACAAACAAATAGAATATAAAAACTGAAAAATCTTCAGAAAATCATAAATCCAAGGATACAGTCGACCACACAGCCATATTGAACATACAGCTATAATTGGCATCCACACACAAGGTACTCCAACACTGTTGTGCCACTTACTGCTATGTAACAACTTATAAATAAATTAAAACATAAATCTCTCCAAAGTCATACATCTCCTGCTGTTTCTTTTGAAGAACTTTTGTATACCAAAATGTTTCACGGAAATTCACCGAAATCAGAAATCAAATACATCACCAAAGAACATTTGAAGACACTCACAACATCAGAAGCCTCCAGAACTCTAAGAAGCGAATAAATGGACGCTGGCCATCCAAAAGGAAGGGCCCGTTGTACCACAGAAATGTTCCTTTTGTCAATCAGGGTCAACTTTTGTCTAGAGACGTAACGCTCGCTGCTTACGAACAGAGCCAGGAAGAAGAGTAAGCCAGAGGATCGGGTCAAACGCTGTTATACACAAAATAGAAGTGCAGCCTTCTGTAGAAACGGTTTAACCAGGGAACTAAGGCACCCCAGTATTCAGATGAGGAAACACAAGAAAAAAGGGCTTCTTTTTTTGTTCTTGTAATTAATTGTAACGGACTTAGATGAGGAAGTTAATGTACAGAGCGATATAAAAGCCTCTTCCGCAATATTTTTTAAATTAGAAAAGTTTATATGAGATAGTAAATATTGTTAAAACAGTAGAGAAGGAAAAAAGGGATGAATAAGTGAAGCTAACATTGTACAACAAAGGGCATTATTAATTTAATGGCATTCCAAATTATAATCTCAACAAAAAATATATAATTTTCATTTTATAAATATACGAAAAAAGTGACTCACACACTGATCACGAGATCTCTGAAACTATTGAAACTACAACATTGAAATTCTGCAAGCATGTTTATTTTGTTGAGTAGAGATCAGCTAAGAACGGGATTTGCGGAATTCTACTTCCCGGGGGGTTGTGAAGGGTTCAGAAAGCAAGGGCTATAAGAATGTTTTTAACACAATAAAAAGCTTTATATCAGGACTTAGATATCTCAATAATTTAAAAACGGTGTTTAGACATACAACATCATAAAATGCTCAGTGAAGCGTGAGGGTAATGACTAATTGAATCTAAAATTAGATGGGTATACAAATGCACTTTTTATATATGGATTCGCTATATAGAGGAAATCATACACAAATGATTTTTCAAAAACTTCTCAATATATAGTTTCTTACCATTTTTTTTTAAATTGCAGTATTGTACAGTATAAGTAATCAATTCGGAACATTTATATCCGATTCCTGTTCTTCTTCAATGGATCGACAGCCCTGGGTGGGGCCTGGCCTTCTCCAGAAGTCTTCTCCGGGCATCTCTACTTTTGGCAACTGTTTTCCAGTTTTTTGACCTTTAAAATATTTAGGTCTTGTTTGACACAGTCAATCCATCTTAACGGGGGTTTGCCCCGCGGTCTATTTCCCACGGGCTTTGCCAGAAAGATTTTTCTTGCAGCAACGATTTTCATTCATTCTAGCCAGATGACCAGCCCATTTAAGTCTCTGTAATTTGACAAATTTTACAATATCAAGTAGTTTGTAAATTCTGTAGAGTTCTAAGTTAGATCTTCTTCTCCATGATCCACTTGGATCCCACCAAGAATGCAGCGTAAGATAGCTCTCTCGAAAATTCCCAAAGCTCCCTCATCACGTTAAGTCAATAGCCAAGTCTTTGATGCCTAAGTCAGGGACAGAAGACTTAAGTAAAGAAGCAATTTAGTTCTTAATTTGAGAAAATTGGATTTTAATTAGCTCTTCAAGGCATAAACACATCTATTTGCAGCAATGATTCTTTTATAAATTTCTGGGGCCAGCTTACTTTTATTATTTATCCCAGTTCCCAAATAAGCTTATAGTTCCAGGCTTCTATTATATTAAAATCTGAACCGTAAAATCTCGCATATAACACGCACCTATATTTCTTTCTGCATTTTTTAATTTTTAGGTATATTCGTCGTATAGCGCGCACTTTTTTGTGACGGAGCCTGAAATGTAAGAGTGCAAGGCTTTTATGTTTTGAAGTCATTAATTCGAGGTATTAACCCAGGCTCTTGAAAAAATAGTATGCTTCTAGAACTACAACCCTTCATTAGCTATGTAATTTTTCTTAAATAAGCAGTACTCAGATCAATGTAGAAATCGAACTTTATTCATGCTCATCTTTTTTTCCCGAGGTCATTATATTTACACCCGGTTACATATTTGCGATATATTTTTAAAATTCGAGTCCAAATGGTTCATTTATATATAGTTTTCAATATTTTTGGCCTTACAGCACCTAAAACCAGGCCACAATCCCAAAACTAAACAGCACTATTTTTTATGTATTATTCACTAAATAAAATGGCGTAGTTTAAATACGATCATTTAAATAATATTAATTAATTATAATAGTTTCACGTAAATGTTAAGATTTAAACAAAATTTTAGAACTATGCGGCAATACCATTGTTATTTTTCACATTACAGGAACGATGAATAATCTATTTAAAAAAATGAAAAATTCAGAACATTTCATTTTTGTTTTAATAAAACTTCAAGAGCATGCATAATAACATTGTTTAAGAGATAGGTGGCGCTATTTTAACAACTGAATAATGAGCTATTAAGTATAGTAGAGTGTGGGGGCGATGAGATATCTGAGGCACAAAAAGTAGAACTGTGTTATAATTGAAATGAGAAGTCAACTTTTTAAAATGACTTTCACGAGTCATTCTAAAATGAAGCACGTTATTATGCCTCATGTTTATATAAGTATAAATTACTAATATAATCTAAATTTTTTTTTAAAAAATTCAAATTGAAATACATAAAAATCGTAGGGATTAAGTGCTTCTTCTTTATCATGACGTAAAACAGTTTCACAATTCTGAGAGGCCTTTTAATTGTTTTTAGTGCTAGTACCCTACATTTCTTTTTCTAAACTAAGAAAAACAAGAAGAAAATACTCAATGAATAATAGCTCGCATTATCAAATTTTATATCGAGTTACCATTTAGGATCTCCGCTCCACTGCAGTAGTGTTGTTGACCTACCTAGAGGATCACGGTGGATAAGCTTAAAAAAACCGCAGACATCCTCCAGATACTATCAGATACTGGTCAAATGTCTTTCTTTTACATTAGGGAGATGATTAAATGTTCTGTGTACGATCGATATCATTTGCGCTCTCCTTCATCTATGACAACGATCACTGCGCTCTTTGATATAGACCACTGATATCAAAAAAATGAGAAGCTCTCCACTCTCAAAGGTTCATCACTGTTTTGACAGAGCACTGGTGAACCATAAAAGCGCGCTCACCTAAAGCACAGTTGTCAAAAAATATAGGACACTCTTAATGAATTTCATCATTTTTTCCCTCCCAGCTATACAAGTGGCCGTTGTAACCTAATGGTCATTTTCACGAACTAACTACCGGCGTTTTCGAGTCACAGGTTGGCTGCGGTAGCCTCGTGGCTGGCATCTCATGAGTTCGAGCCCAGTACCACTGAAGACCCGCTATGTAGGGAAGCGATGCTCGTAAAATCTGTCGAGAGCTCAAACATCCTCCCGTTGGTGTGATGTGGTAGTTAAGAGGGAGGTGCCAACTCAGGTGTCGTCCTCGTCATTTGACCATGGTTCAAAATTACGAGGTTCGTCGCCAAAAGCCCTCGTGTAACTGAACAGTGTGACGTTAATGTTCACTCACTCACTCAGCCATTGTGGTAAGAGCGTGGGGTGCTAGATATCAATTGTTATAATTTCTTACTAGTTCTATTCCGAAATGCAGAATTGGTGTAAAAATGTAGTACAGGGCGCCCCACGCTTATGCAAGAAAATAAGTATGCTCAAACTAAAAAAAAATTTGCTAATATTTATCTTGTAATATAATCTGGCGGCCGCAGTAGCCTAGTATTCAAGTGAGTGAGAGAATATCAGCACGAGGGCTTTTGGCGATGGATCCTGTGGCCGCAGTAGCCAAGTGATCAAGGTATCGGATTTGGCATGGCATGGCATGAGCTCGAGCCCAGAACCACTGAAGAACCGCTATGTAGGGAAGCGATGCACGTAAAATCTGTCGAGAGCTCAAACATCCTCCCGTTGGTGTGATGTGGTAGTTAAGAGGGGGTGCCAGCTCAGGTGTCGTCCTCGTTACTTGACCATAGCTCAAAATTCCGAGGTCCGTCGCCAAAAGCCATCGTGTAGTTGAACAGTGCGATGTTAATATTCATTCGAGACACAGGTTCAAGTCTCAATGCCACAGAAGACCTGCAGTGTAGAGGGGCAGATGCATGTGACATCCGTCGAGTCTCAAAATCCTCACATTGGCGTGATGTGGAAGTTAGGGGATTGGAGTGCTAGCTCAGGTATCATGCTCTTCAACTGTGACCGTAGCTCAAAATAAAGAAGTATGTCACCAATAACCATCGTGTTGCTTTGGAGCAGGGGTGGCCAACCCGCAGCACGTCAGAGTCGTAACAGTAGCACGTGAAGACTTGATGAAAAATTTTTAAAAATTTAAAGGGATAAATAATAATTTATTTTACAATTTTAATGATATGTGGTTGTCTAAGAACAAAAAAAAAATCTTTTTTCATTTATTTTAAATATACTGAATTTAATTACAATATAAATTTATTATATGAGAGGATGCTCCTTCCAGTGTTGTATAACTTGGCATTCCAAAGTCTTTTTCACTCTCGACATGGTGGAAGCGTGTCTTAAGATATCTGGAAGAATACAATTATAACTGCCCTGTGAGGGCTTGTTTCTCAAGAATGAAGGTTTTGTGTGTGTGGTGTGTGTGTGTGTGTGTGTTGTGTGTGTGTGTGTGGGCTTAGGCGCTTTAATAATTCAAATTTACTGGAAAAGATTTTATATTTCCTACCTTAGTTGATCATGTATCTCCTTTTCTGAACAAACTTTTGCTTTTTTGTCTCAATTTTGGCGAAAAATCACATTTTACATAAATGCAGGAACTGTCGACCAAAGTTAGTAGTGATCCAAAAGGTTATAGATTTAAAAATTTAGTATCCATTTTTGCAGAATTCATTCAGTGCTAGGTTTGATAACTTTCAAGTTGATTAAAAAATGATCTTTTTCATATTTTTTTTTTCAATTTATTTGCAAGACGCGTTAATTGTTATGTACATGAAATCCAAATCTAAATTATTGACCCACAGCAAAACATTACAAGGAACACAAATAAAAGGAACTTATTTCAAAACTGCAGTTGATTTGAATTATTTTGAATTTTTAAAATTTGTACAGACAAGTAATTTTTCAAATTTATACGATTTTGGCTGCCAAATATTGCCTGTTTAAATCATCAACATATGTTTGTGAAAAAATGTTTTCTTTATTATTTGAACGTAAAATAAAATAAAAATATCTCTCAAAATTAGCTGAACTGATTAACAATAAAACCTAAGTTTGTACTTTTGTATTATTTATTATATTATTTTTAAATTTCCTCTACTTAGGCTTTAAAAATGCGCTCTTTTCGTAAAAATCCAAAATTAATCCTATAATTAAAATCCCCCCCCCACCACCACCACTAGTTTAAATTGTTGCGTTTGTTCGAAAAATTGGAACTTTGTGACGGATCCGTATGCGGTTCCACTAATATCTTCTTCTCTTTAAACAAAATATTTAATTCAACCAACTTTCATCGAGTAAGCAAACGCGTGATTTATGTAAATGAGGTATATTATATAAATTCGGTTTTCGCGAGTTGGCAGTAAGAAAGAAAGGAAGTGTTGACACGTTATTGTTGACACGCTGAAGTTGGTACGTTAGATGTGTGCAAATAGGAGTTTAACAGAAGTTTGTGAATTAGTTGAAGATTAAAAAGCAGTGGAATTAATTAATTACATAGCGTGGAGCCATCGTCATTTGATCAAGCCGAAAAGAGTGCCTGCAAGTTCCAGTGAAGGATCCGATGTATTAAAGGTTCAGGTACTGTTTATTTAATTAAGTAGAAGCTAGTTATTAGTGTGCGGCGTAGTTATATTTGAGCGTATTTAAGCTATCTTAGATTCAGTTGAGGGTCTGTGGTAGTATCCCCGTGTTATAGAATTCCACCTCCGCACTCTATTATAATTCATATACCTTAATTAGAATTGTATTGTGTCTGTTTGATAATTGTTAATAAGAATTAATAAATTAATTAGATTGGAAATAATATCTGTGGATTATTCTGTTCCTCCTACACATCTAGCCGGGTTTACATGTAGACAAGAGGGTTCGGATGTAAGAGGTAACCAAACGTTAACATAACTCTTCCCAAAAAGGTTGGCCACCCCTGTGAAGGTAATAAACACTCATTCACTCACTCCCAGCTGTAAACAAAAGGTATCAACGTGAATGGTTTGAAGCAGCGATTCTTAAAACTTTTGATCACCGCCCCCCCCCCCTTTAATTATTATCCTGACGTCGCGGACCTCCAAGATTTTGAACACCCCTCCCCGGATTAATATTCTCGATTGGAATAATACATTTTCTAGTTCATTTTCATTTGAGGCAATTTATTGACCCAGAATCGGAGGGCACATCTTTCAATTTTTCTACGAGACCTATCTGGGTCTGTAAAAGAGGGAAATCTTAACATTAAATGAAATACCTTCGCGGACCCCCTAGAAAATCGCTAGGGATCCCTGGGGGTCCGCAAACCACTGTTTAAGAACCAATGGTTTAAAGCATAGGTTCTCAAAATGGGCGATAACGCCCCCTTGGGGGCGTTTGAGGCTTTCAGGGGGGCAGTAAAAGACCCAGAGAAAATTAGGGGGCGTTGAGATGGCACGGAGGGGCTTGGGCACATATCAACCAAATATAGTCTAAACAAGACTAAAAAAACACGCTGATTATGTACTAACAAAGTAAACTTTAATAATGTTTACCTTATGTTGATTGTATGTATTTAAATCATTTCTATATCACATGTACGGAAATTTACATATTTAGACGGTTCGGGAAGTGGATGAAAAATTAAGGATTACATTACATTCAGATCTACGTTAAAGTGAATTATATAGTGAACTTTTAATTTCTGTAATGTACGTGTTGTCTTTGTCTCTGAAGTAGGAAAAATGTTTCGTCCACAGAATTTCATTACATACATTATCCAAGAAACATAATTAAATGTTTTAACCCGGAATTACCATGTGATCCTTTAAAGACTGAAACTGTCAATTTATATTTATCTTGAAAGCAACAGTTTATTATGAATTACTTCGTATCCTCAAAACCCCTGCCTGTCTTTATAACAGGTAAACTAAAACTTTTTTTATTTTTTATTACTCTCTTTTAAATGGAGAAGAAATTCAGTAGAGTTTCCATTCCAACAATATCCTATCTATGATTAAAATATATAATACTGTGCATTTAAATATGTTTGTGGCAATAGATATTTCAGATTCGGAAGTAAAAAAATTGAGGCTTTCGAAAAAAAATTAAATTCAAAAATATTTTTTCTATTAGTAATAGGATATTTTTTAAAACTTAACTTGTGTTCACTATGTATTATTATGTATACTCTTATTTCTCTGGAGTGGGAAGGGGCGGTATCGAAATATTTACTAGAAAAGGGTGCGATATCGAAATATTTACTAGAAAAGGGGGCGATATCGAAATATTTACAAGAAAAGGGGGCGCCAGTTCAAAAAAGGTTGAGAACCTATGGTTTAAAGGATGGAGATTGTGGTGTTAATAGATTAATTAACATGCATAACTGAACTTCTAATTATCCATATTAATTAATTGTTAGTTTAGTTAGTGTCAATAAGAAGAAATATTTCAATATCGAATACCTTTTATCTCCCGATATCTGATTCTTCATCAAAATTAAACCTAAATTTCGAATTTGATGCAATTCGGATTAAAAAAAATTTTCAAACCTGTATTTGAAAATATGTACCTTTAGGCTTATTTTTTTCCAATTCCTTCCAACAATTCAGGAAATACTTAATTGTAATATTAGGATGGTTAAACCACGGAGAATTACGAGACCACATAATTGTATGTAAATTATAATTATATCATCCGATGTTGAAAAACGGGGAGAAATATTATGAGTTCTTTGCGTGAAATAATTTAGTACAGTGCTACCCAAACTTTTTATTGCCGCGGACCGGTCAAAATTTAACTTTAACGCGGCCGGCTGAGGGGTTATATGAATTGTTTATGTTTTATATTGTTTTGATTTAATGGCTTTAATTCAATTGTATTTAAACAAACCTTCAATATAAAATAGTTACACTAAAAAATGAATATAGAGTGATTTTTAACATTTTAACTCCCTAGAACGCTAAATAAATGAGAATCGTAAGCTTTGTTTCTTAGCAACAAGACGGTTCCATCTGGAGGGGCGGGGGGAGTAATAGGAGATAATAACATCCCGAAGTGTGTTGCTTATGTCTAGTTTATTCCGTTGTTTTTTTTTTGTTTTGGTTGCTGTCACAGCAGAAAACCCAGCTTCACACAGTTAAAGCGCTATGTACGATTTACTATGCGTGCAAACACATAAATGTGATGCACATAAATGCGTTCCTCATGAAAAATAATAGTAATATTCCACTTGTTTTAAAGACACTATTATTTACGAGAATTTGTTATAAACTTGATAAATTAGAAACACACACGTATTTACGTGAAAGAAAAATGTACTCTACAAAAACAATTTTTTTTTCAATTTCGTCCCGTCTAAGAAGATAACTACTTTCAACAACATTACTAAAAATTAGAATAAAAAAAAGTTTACACAAGGAAGCGATGAAAAAATAAATACAATTCAGAAAATCAATGGAATAATTTAAATCCAAACACATTGCGAAACTGCCAACTTAAAAACGAATGAAAAATAGTCCCAAAATCTAAAAATCCGAATGAATAATACAAATAACGTAAAATAATCCTTATAAAAATAAGTAACAACAGAATGTTACTAGATCTCACCCATTCCACTGATTTAAAAAAAAAAACTTTCCCTAATCACACCAAAAACGACAGAAGATTATTTATGATAAAATTCTCATACTAAAAATATAGACGTTCAGGTCCTTATAGTCTAAAAACAAAATAATAACGATAAAAAGACGACTGTATACAATCTTTATTAAAGCAAGATACCTTGTCCAAAAGACAAAAAGAAAAACCGTAACATCTCCATTCTAAAATGAACTATTTGTACTGCAACACTCCAGAAAAAAAAAACAATTCCAGATAGCAAGGCAATTAAAATGACCAAGGCTGCATATCAGTGGGTCACGAGTTTCAAGTTATTTTTTGCTAAATACTCCCCTTTGTTTCGTATCAGGAAGTGGTGTTGTGGTTCCGGCAAGGCGCAGGCCCTTTCCATACTTGGTAACCTCCATTGTTTGCTCGGGTAACCATCAATGGATACATTTCTCTCAGTTAAGTTCATATTCCAAATATAAATAATATGGATCTCTTTCATTAGTGTGTTTTCTAGGGTGTGTGTTGTGTGTTACGCAACGGATCGTAAATAAACACAGGGATAAGGCAATCCAATGCCAAAGGACAATTTTGTTGAACAAAGGTAATGGTGGTGGAATATTGAAAAAAGAATTTGTCTTAAGAAATGCGGAAAAATAGTAGATGTGGGATTTTTCCCCTAAGTAAGGATTAAGATTCTGGAATAATCATTCCTAGCTGTATCAAAACATTGGATTTGTTTTTATGAATTTGCAAGATTGAAAACTATGTATATAATAAACTAAGGTTAAAATATCTCGTATCAAGCCCCTGCCATTTTATAAGGTGAATTTAAATTATGAATCATCATATAGAAGCAAAAGAGAAAATTTTAATTATTGAATTTAAATCAAAATGAGCTTGTAGATTGAAAACTTCATAGAATGTAATTATTTTCAAATCAAAATGACAACTAAAAACAAGTGATTCAAAAATATCAACTATATATTTCTAAATTTCTACTACATGTATCGTAGTTAATTATCTAATACACATACAGGGTTCAAGATATGAACTAACATAAAAATAAAATTATAATGTAAGTAAAATTCACCTGCACTGTTTTATAGAAATTCACCTGCCCTATTTTAATTTAAGAAAATTCATAACAGTACTAGGTGTGGTTGGTTTGTCGCTGGCCTTCTGCCCCAAGGTTGCGGGATCGACCCCGGCCCATGTCGGTGGATTTTCATGATACAGAAAATCGACAGCGGCCATGTCGTATGATTATACGGCATGTTAAAGAGTGTCTGTTTGGCTTGGATGCTCTCGGCAAAATTAAATCCTAGTACAGATTCGCATCGTCAAGAGCTCAGGTGCCTCCCTTTGGAAAGGAAACTGGGCGTCAAAATTACTTGCGGTAATTGCTATCGCATACATGGTGCCGCGCTAAAAAGTGATACCAGCTCCTGGGGAATGTACTAGGTCTGCAAAGGTTAAAGTGCCAATACGCAGCCCCATTAGAAAAAAAAAATTTTAATTAAGTATGTGAATTTTTGTCATTGTTTCTGAATAAAATTAAAAAATAGTGTATTGAAATTAAATCAACACACATCGACAAAAAGGAGAAAAGCGACTCACTCACTCATCGTGATATCTCCGAAGCTATTTGACTTATAGACTTGAAATTTGGTAGGCATGTTCCTCTAAAAACGGGTTTTGCGAAAATGGAGCCGAAAGGAGGTTCCGAGGGTTTACGGGATGTTAGGGACAAAAATTAATGTTTTTGAACTGTTAGATCCACATACTTTAAATTTGGTAAGCATGTTTCTTTTGTTGAATAAGAGATTCGCTAAGAACAGATTCTATGGAAATCGATTCCTATTGGGGGGAGGGCAGCGTGAAGTGACAGGAGTGTATTGATAAAAAAAAATACCCGTTTTCACACTACTAGACCTACAGTAATGAAATTTGGTATGCATGTTTCTTTTGTTAAATTAAAATCCACTAAGAACGGGAAACTTAGAGGACTCTCAAAGGGAGTTACGGGGCTTATGGATAAAAATATTTCCGTTTTTGAACTATTAGACTCTGATTTGAAATTTGGCCACCATGTTTTTACTCTCTTGAGTACATATCCACTAAAAATGGGTTTTTCGGAAATCCACTTTTGGGGAGGTGGTTACGAGATTGTAAAAGATAATTCTACTTTATTTTCAATATTAATATTAATATTGATATTAAAATCAATTTTAGATATTATTATTTGGAAGATTTGTCCTTTTTAAATCAAAAAGTGAGAGTTATAAAAATGTTTTTCAATGCAGTCGAAAACTTAATTAATTTATACATATATATATATAAACAGTATATTTCATATAACATCATGAAATTCGCAGCGAAGTGGGAGGGTAAGGGCTACTATAAATATATTTTAAAGCGTACGTTGCCAAATATTTAAAACGAAAAGCACAGCAAATATAATAGGCAATACAAAAAAATAATAAATTTTCGATCATTAAGCATTTCAGCTTCATAATTGCTGGTGTTCGCACTTAAATTCTCCAATTTACAATATCTTATAGAAAATATAATTTATATCCGTACAATTGAACTAAATTCCATTTCTGTATGTGTATGCATAAGTGCAACAATTAAGTATTGCATTTCGTGCGGTGTGTATTATGTATTTGAATAATTCTATAAATCTTTCATAAAAGCATCCATAAAAGGATAAAACAAAAACATTCAAAATGTGCAATGTGAATGCTTTAAGCTTCAATAATTTTCAACGTACTCATAACGCCAGCGAATCGCACGTTTTCATAATTTACAAAAACGAAAGAAAAAATGACACTTATCCGAATTAATGTGCAAACGAACTGTCATTGCTAATTTACAATGAGAAAGTTTTCTTCAGAATTAAATGAAGAAAAATTAATCTAATTCAAACAAAAGCACATATATATTTTAGAACATAATATAGTTAGTTCATGCTTTTTAAATTTACTACTAAATAATGATAGACAAAAAATAAATATTTATCGAAATTATTAGTTTTTCATCCAAAAGCTCATTCACGTTTTTGAGGAATTATCACCCAGTTGAAGAAACAAGAACGAAGGTGAAAAACACTTCCTTCAGTTTTCAAAACAATCTTCTCATATTAGATACATTAATTCAAAAATTGTTGCCAGCTTTCAAAATTTTCAATAAACTGTTCGCACAAAAATCCAACATGCTTCACTCCATCCATAAAATCCCGAACTCTATTTGAAGTATCACGTCTATAACTCAGAAACAAAACAAGTTAATGATCCAAAACAAGATCAAACAATGCATGTAAATAATTCCACTATAAACCCAATGACCCCGACAGCAAAGACATACACTAATGGACGTGATAAAACATGCACCAGAAAATGAGGTGTTAATGAAATACCTATTCTATCTAAGAAAATGGACACACCGTCGTAGCAACCACCTCTAGTGGCATCCTCGGTGGAATAACCCGGACAACGAACCGGCGACACCAAAGGGACACGAAACTCAACTTATGGCACCCAAGCGTGGATAATTGTAAGCTCCTTGTGCTTTACGTCCAAAGCGAGATCACGTCTAGAAATATTTTTCAGTGTGAAAATTCGCTGTCGGTTTCCACACTATTCCACCAACGGTCGATGGCTTTTTTCTGAGTGGATTTGGGAGGCCATTCTGTTTGGGTTATGGGTTTTTTTAGTGATGTTTAAGAACACGACTGTGTTCTGGTTTTCTAAAAAGTGTTGAACATTGTAAGGAAATTTAAAATTTTATCTAGGATAGAATTTAAATATTTCCCATAAAACTAAAATATAAAACCCATAAACCAGGATTATTCTGCAAATGCTGCGTTACTCCTATGAATATAATTAACAAAAAACATAAATATTAAGAAAAACATTCATTTTTTTCATTTATTTTATTTATTTTTCACTGTAAAAGGAAAAGGTCATTGCGTACGTTATTGGTATATATACTGCAATGATGCTGATAGAAGAGTCGAAGTTTAATATAATATGAAGTCTAGTTAAGCCTATTTTTTTATATGTTATATGTTAAAAGATATGTTCCTAAAAGTTTTTTAAATTTTCGAAAATATATTCTATTTTTTTTAAAAAAAATAACTTTTAAAAGAATCAGATTTTTTACCACATTTAAAGGTAAATTCCTTCATGGTCATTTTAATAGAATAACCTCAAAAATTTAATGCATATTGAACCTGGAATTTTTTCTTACTTAAGAAGATGAGGTTTGAATTTTATATTAAAACTAGTTTTGTCCCCCAAAAAAGTTTGATTCTATTGAAAGGAAAGAGAGAAATTAAGAAATTGAATTTTTAAAAGAAATCAATTCATTGTAAAAGAAAAAAGCTCCGATGAATACAAAAATTAAAATAATTACTCAGAGATTACGAATAAAACGCTTAATTAAAAATACAAATAAAAACTACAAAAAGGCACGACTCAAGAAAGAGAGATTTAAAAGAACTTTTAAGTGGGAAATATTTCTGAAAAGAGGGGTCATTTTGATATTGGGATTTTAAACAAATTATTTACTTTTTACGAAACTAAATTCGTATATAATTTAAACCGACGATGTCTGAAGAATAAACGAAAACTTTTCTGTGTAACATGCCTACTCATAGCACAAAGTTGCTTATCATTAATTTGACAGATAGGAAAAAGGTACCCCGATTATAGTTGATTCATGAATTTACAGCAATACAGCTCTAACATTCGAATAATTAACCGGCCAATTATTCGAATTAATAACTGTTTCACACATAAAAAGTGTAAGCACTTTATTCGTTCGATAAGAAGTATCTCCACTGATGCAAACAATAGACAAATGAAACCTGTTAACTATGTATTGTTTGTGCACTCGACATCTTTAGTCTATATACGGCTACAGCTCAAAGGACAAAAATTCAAGATGTTTATCCTTTTTGAATACTCTATAAAAGATGCTAGGAAAAGTTGTGCATAAGTTTGACAATCAGAGGGTCATATACTGGTCATTTTAGCCTAGTGGTTATGATCACAAGCACGTGGTCAGCGCAGTGGCGGATTAAGCGGGTATCGGACCTAGCGGCCGCCAGGGGCCCCAAGCTTGATGAGTGCAAAGGCCAGCGACAAACCAACCATGCCACCTTGGAACAAGAAATGAAAAGAAAACAAAGATACAACGAAACCCCTGCTAGAAATTCATCGAGATGCAAAAGAAATCCTAATGTAGTAAAACCTTTGAAAATATTTTTAACAATACCGATATCGAATGCATCAGGAGAAAGATCTTTTTTAGTTTTAAAACGGGTTAAAAATAATTTAAGAAGTACTATGGGAGAAAAGACGAATCGAACAACATGGCCTTGTTATATACAGAATAAAATGTTTTGGACAAAATAGATATGGTAAAAATATTTGATGAATTTGCCTAAGAGAAATCAAACTGTATAGCAAAACTGTAAGCTCTAAAGTAAGGTTTTTAATTTTTTTTTATATATATAGTTAAGATTTTTTTTTAGCCGACGGGTTTTATGATAGCAATACATTTTGTTTTGAAAATTTAAAATAAGCGACTCATTTCACTATTTTAGTTTTTCGATTCTTAAGCCCGTGGGTCTCAAACCTTTTACCGCCAGGGTCCTCCAACTACCTTAATCCGCCTCTGGGTCAGCGTGTCATTAATTCGAGCCCTAAATGCCACTGAAGACCCGCTGTGTAAAGCGGCTGATACACGTTAAATCTGAATCTGCCATGGCTCAAAGTTCTTTCATTGACGTGGTTTGGTAGTTTGGAGAGGGAAGTGCCACCTCAGTGCTCTTCACTTGACCGTGGTTTAACTTTTATTAGGATCCCTAGTGTTGCTTTATTATATATATATATATATATATATATAGCGTTAATATACACTCACAACAGTGGCTCATATGTAAAAGTGTACTGTTCAATCAAAACCACTTTCAATACCTTTTAAGAATCTCAAGAATTTAAAGTTCTTTTCTAGGGATAAAGAATGTTTATTGTCTCTGCTTAAATTAAATCATATTTATTTCAAGGACGAAGAAATTCGAAGATTTTTTTTTAATTAGTAATATTTTGGAATTTTTAGTAAAAAGTAAACATAATTCACAACACAATCATTTTATATATATAAAAAAAACATACTTCACACAACTGACACTTTTCCTCATTTTATTTGTACCCTTAATTAGGGATTGCAATATCGAACCAAAAGTTCAATCCCAGTATTCGGTATTTTTTAGATCTTAATACCGGGATACCAATTTTAATACCGGTAGTAGAAATTTTAGAAAAAGAAAGGAAACACAGGTTTCTTTGTTTTATTTGCGTGTTTTAGAAAGTGTAAATATCATAAAAAATAATTATAACAGTGGATGGAGTCCGCGTGTACGTCCTCCATTTGCTTTAATAACTCTTGAACATTTTTTACACTGTGCCACAATATTCTTTTCATCATATAAATAATGAAACCAAACGGAAGTATTATCAACTGATTTTTTATGTTCTTTAAAGTTATTCTTATTCATTATTATGGGTTATTATTTTTGAGTATATATGTAATGAATCCGAAAAATGTTTTGAACCTTAAAGTATGATATGCAAATACAATGTAAATAACAAACTCACCAATTGAAAAAGTATCGAAATATTGCGCACTTTCTTCACAACTACAACCTTGTTTTCTCATATATGGATATCAGACTCAATCCTACGCGTGTGCAGTATCGCTCTGAGCTGTAATAGGATAGTTTTTGGTCCGCCACCTTGTATGATTCATATATTTTATCACTTTTCCTGATTGTACGATGCAACCTTATATTCAAAGTCTAATTAATTTCGTCCGTTAGGGAGACATAAAAACAAAAACGTATACTATTTTGCTATGAAGGCTACCTTGAACATATAGTGGAGATAATTTAAAAATCTCTAGTAACTACCGAAAAAAAAACGGTATTTGAACGTGAATACCGGTATTACAAAATTGTACAATAAGATCAAAATACCGGTATTCGGTATCCGGGAATACCGGTATTGCAATCATTAGTATAATGTCCCAAAGCACTTATGTCGTCACTTGACCATGGTTCAAAATTACGAGGTCCGTCGCCGAAAACCCTCGTGTAGCTGTATTCACCCACTCAAACAAAAAAACTCACCCAAAGCACTTTAAAAAATCTACAGCATCATTAACATAATTATAATATAAATTTTTTTTCGAAAAATTAAACAGACAAATTAAATACATTTCCATTACAATAAAAATCGCAAGAACTAAATTCCTCTACGACTCAATCGCCACTCTTGAAATCATCAAATTAAATTCCCATGTCAAATATAAACCATCCTTAGTTAAAAACATCGTCTGCTTTGTAAGCAGGTAACACACAGTAAACAAGAATGACTCACTCCATAAAAATGGGGTAGTTCCGAAATAGTTTACTTACGAATAACCTTGCAAAAAGCAGATGGTGGTTCCCTTGATGAACTCTGACCCGAACTAGGTTCCCAAGCACCAGAAGCTACACAAGAGAACTCCCATCCAAACCTTTTCCTTCCCCCGCCCTCCCCTCCTATTGCTTTTAAATGGATAACCAGAACTCTTTTGACCCACGGGTGCTCTTCACATTCCATCACCCCCCCGAATTCCTGTGGGAAAACGATTAGTGAAGCTTCGACACCCACCTTCAGTTTAACTTAGTATGTTGTTGATGGAAAGGAATTCAGAGCGGTGTCAACTGCGTTGAACAATCGTTTGAACAAAATAAAATAAATATACATATTTTCAAAGGAAAAGTTAATGTTAAGTATGTTACAATGTATTGTATATACTTACTATCTGAAATGTTCCAGATAAATTATTATTATTATATTGTGTTTAAAATCTTAAATGCGTTAAAAAAAGATCATGAAAAGGAGTTTGGTTGCATTTTCTTTTCGTGCATTTCCCCATATGTTACAGGTTTTGTGGGATATGGAGCAATAAAGGCTATTATCCCTCCTCTTATGTTCAATATACTGCAATAGAGAGAATTGTGTGATTTTTAAAAAGTTAAATTTTTATCCATTGAGTTCCAGTGTTCAATTGATTTGAAAAATGTCCTTTTATCGTTTATTTCAAACGTGATATACAAACTAATTTTTGTTTTATTTTATTTTTTTGGTGATGAATAATTTATCAAAAATTGCGTATACTTTTTTTTCAAATAATTACAGCAGCTGTTTTTGTTTCGGTTAACAGTGAGGAACGTATTTATGCATCGTATTCATAATTAGAATGTCTCATGAACGTTCCGATTGATATCGTTTGTTCGGAAAAATTTAATCTTCAATTAATAAAACATCATTAATTCGAAACGCAGCAAAAATATTTTATTTTTATCGTTTTATCTAAAGATAGAAAATGATTAGCGCGTTTTTCACGTAGTGTAAAAAAAGCGCTATTAGGACGCAAATTTCGTCTTCGTCTCTTCGTTCCATATTTTGTCGTACCTTTTTCTCAGCCAATAAGCAACCAATTAACCTCGGGTTTGCGGCATTTGGTCGCATTTGTGCCCTAGATGAGCCGAATCATATTTAAATTTAATAATTTTCAATTTTTAAAAAAAAAATTTTTAAGTATAGTACTACTTTCTGTTTGTCAAAAGTTCATTAGTTGCATTATTGTAAAATACGACACGTGAAAAACGCGCTAAAATTACTTGGCCATGCCAATGATTGATATCTTGTTTTTCTTTTAACGGGATGAAAACATCTTTATAAACGGCAAGGATACTTTACATTTATAAATCTTAATTAAACTCATTTTATTCTACTTTTTAAAGCATCATCTTAACCGTGACCTAATTGCCTTTATTGTGTTGTTTACGCTTTACTAAAAATTCATTATCGGTCATTTTTTTTGTTAGGGTTAACTAACCGAAACAATGGCGATAGAAAAGTGTTGCGCTATATTTATTAACCAGAGAAAATAAGTTTGTCACAACATTTTATAAATGTTACAGAACTTTCGGCTTACTAATGTACATTGTAAAGAGAATTCGTTATAAAAATATTTAAAATTTTAGTTAATAATAATGTTTGGTCACATGAAGGAAGTCATGAAATTAAAGGAAAGTAAAATGAAAATTGAAGAGAAAATAGAAATTCTAAAGTTTTAACTTTCAAGTTTGTTATTGATTCGATACATTATTTATTAGAATGAATTTCAATATATCTCTCCAAAAAGTTTTTAATTGATTATAGATGTTATAAATTTAGAAATAATTATTTTTTTATAAATATATATTAAATTTTAATTGTTTTATTGTAGAGTTTTTTTAGAACAATTTAAAAATAGGTAAGATATCTTGACGAAATTTCTGGATTACGTTCTAGTTTTAAGGACTTAATCACTGTAAATTGTTGTGATTTGAAAAGGATATTTTTTCTTAACATTTTTGTCGTCATTTCAAAGTCGTCGCAACGCAACATTACAAATTCGTCAATTAGAAAGTAATTGCTCACAAATGATTTAAATATTTTGAACTGCTGCAAAAAAACTTATCATAGTTAAAAGGTTTCGTTAAATTAGGAATACTTTTATGTGTCATCCGTCTATTGTATTCAATCGAATTCGATATGCATACCATTGCGCCATTTTAGAGAAAGAAATTACGTTATTACAACATTTTTTTTAGTTACTAATGATCGTATTGTTCATTTGTATTCAACAATAAATTTTCTAAATTGCTTCAGATACCTATAATTTTCCATTCCTTAAAAGGAAAATTTTTGAAGCTTAAAAATGATAAAATTTTATTCGAACGTCATTTTTTGAATAGGCAAGTGTTTAAAGATTATTACGAAAAAATTAATTTTTCAAAAAAAAAGGGAAGAAAATTACTTTTGTGATTTGAATAGCAAATTAGTTAAATTGGCTACATTTCTGAATTTAAAATAAGACTATTCACAACTGTAAGATGATGAAAGTAACGAAAAAAAGTCTTAAATCGTACAGTTACTCATGATGAAATTAATTAAACATATATAAAAGCCAAATATTTTTGTACATTACTCATTTGTGAAATACTCAAACCAATGATATAAGAATATATAAATATAAATGCTATCCTGCCATAAATAAAAAACATAACTTTTTTTTAAAAAAATATATCTAAAAATATATTTTTAACTGACGTGACATTAAAAATCACTCCAACAAATATCCAACAACCGAGAGGAAAGATGTTACACATCAATAAGTTTAATCCAAGCTGAGAATATATAAAAATTTATTCCAGTCACAAGTCTTCAAAATTTCAAATTTATTAAAATTTTAAATTCTTTAAAGTACATTTTATACAAGCATGTTTTAGGAACTACTTTCGTAGATCCAAAACAACCTAAATTCAATTAGTTGTATTTTGAACGAAATGTATTAATTGAATTGATAGTTACTTATCCTAATCAAATGTTAAAATATTTACCAAAATGTTACAAATATTTACAGTCCAAAAGAGCTGTAAATATATCCACTGTATAATATTTAAACTCAATTTTAGTTTAAAACATTATGAAGTATATCAAGCATTATTAATGAAAACAAAAAAAAGTGAATAATAAATAATTAGAACACACGAATATCGTAAGAAATTTCAAATATGATGAATAACTTTTAAGAACAATTCAGAATTAAGACAAAAGGAGAGAAACGCAAACGATTTCCAACTGTAGAAATTAAATATTCTAAAATTTTTTAATTAATTATCCAAACGATAAGAAACAAGACAACATTCACTTACTTTCTAAATATCGTCTGCTGTAATCCACCGATTTACTCCTAAAGACAATAGGACGAACTGGTGATCCGATCACAGTGATAGCTCGACCGCATGTTCTCCAGTCCGACACAAATCCCCCACAGCAGGTCACTCCTCCTCCGCATCTGTCAGTGGTCGAACACTCCTCCGATGGGGGGTCGACAGACGATTCTGGCAAATCATTGAAAATTTCAGGAGGAATCCGTCTGCGGAAATATACACGCTTCGCTGGAGAAATCTTTCGTTCTTGCGGCGAACAAGAATCGTTGTTATTCTGTTCGGGCAAAGTTTTGTAAAAGCTAACGACCGATTGTTGTTCGGGGGCCGGTCGATCGCGAATAGACATTTTTTTCTTTTTTTATTGTTTATTCTTATCGTTTGCCACTCTTCATGCTGTGATGAGTGAAATTGTGCACTTAACCGTCCAATCGCCAGAAGCTATTTCCCGCCATTAGGCACGGGTGGATTGCGCTAGGGATTTCTTAAGGTTTTCTTGTAGGGATTTTTCTTTCGCTGTAGGGACGTCAAGGTTTCGATGTCAGCAGAACACTGCAGTAACTCTTATTTTTGCTCTTTCAAATTCGTAATTGATTCTTTTGGGTTCTTTTTACTGTGTTCAGTGATTTTTAACTAATCCATTCGAAAGTTTAAAATTCTATTTTTTCTAACGTATTTGAAATTTCATTTCGACGTACAAAGGTATTTTTTTTTATTTTAGCATTCATCTTCATGGCTTAAGAAATCTTTATAATTTTTGCTTTTTTTAACTTAAAATATTTTTTTTTGTATCGCCTGGTATTTATTGACAAAAAGTCCTTTTGAATGTATATGAACTGCCATTATTTAAATCATTTTTGTTTTAAATTTTTATGGATGGAACAAAATGTAAATACTCATTTTCTGAAGAAAAAAATTAATATTAAAATGTAGACGTATTTTTTATTAAAATAAATAAATAAAGCTCCTTTATCGTTTTTCAAAAACGAATGAGACTATTCAAATTTTTGTAAAAAAAAAAAAAAACCTTGGAGCCCATTTAACTGTTATATTTATCGATGTCAGATAGAAAAACAGTTAAAGTTTGTTAAATATTTATTTATAAACTAATTCTTCAATAAAAGTCTTATGATCAGAACTTTGCCATTTTCTTT